>JANHFO010009471.1:0-21356 GCA_032468095.1 Pareas carinatus | reverse complement strand
GTGGGGGCGAGGGGTCGCTCCCATGTTACTCCTCTCCTGCGCGAGTTGCACTGGCTTCCGGTGGTCTTCCGGGTGTGCTTCAAGGTGTTGATTTTCATCTTTAGAGCGCTCCATGGCTTCGGACCCAGATATCTACAGGAATGCCTGTTACCATCAATTATCTCCCACCGACCAGTATTCTCCCACAGAGAGGACCTCATAAGGGTGCCGTTGACCAAACAATGTTGGCTGGCAACCCCCAGGAATAGAGCCTTCTCTGTGGCAGCCCCTACCCATTGGAACTAACTCCCCCCAGAGATACGTACGATCACAGACCTCCACGTCTTCCGCCGTGCCCTCAAAACTTATCTATTCATTCAGGCTGGGCTGTCATAGCACCCCTTGGTTTTTAATTTGGTTATTAGTTTTTTGGGGAACCGAGAATTTAAAATTTAAAATTATTTTTAAATTTTGCCAACCAGTTTAATATTTTTAATATTGTTTTATTGTTGTAATTACTGTGTTTTATTGGCTGTTCACCGCCCTGGGTTGTTCAGGAGAAGGACGGTATACAAATTTAATAAATACTAAATACTAAATAAGACCGGGGAAGGAAGACCCTCCAGTAGATATGCTTACAGCAGATGTAACTAAAAACTAGTTAAGCTAGCAGTTTTGTTTGATAGGAAGCAGGATAATAAACAAATAACCCCAGAGTTTTTAAGGCTAAAAGCTATGCCTATGTAGCCATATCATTTGGAATAACAAAACCTGTAGTCCCATCAAGTGTGTTATTTGTAATTATTTACAGACAGTGAAATTGTGTCTCATATGACTTGTTCAACTAAAAAGCCAGGATTGATCAACTGAGTCTGTTTACCTTGATACTAAACTGACTTAGTCATAATGCTATGTATAACTTAAACTCTTTTCTACTCAAAGAATATTTAGAATGGCTTCTCTTCCCAGAGCAGCCATTCTCAGCACCTAATAAAAGATGTATTTAATATATACAGGGCTTTGATCAGTTTAGCCCACTAACTCATGCCACCTGATGTACATGTAATTATTTGCAGCTGTTAATTTTATTGTTTTGGGGAACTCCTGACAAGATAAATTATTAGCCTCACTGTATATTTATGTATCTACAGTTTTCATTCATTAAGTTCCAGTTAGGGAAGGAAATTAGAGGAGATAATTTGATACAAATGGATTGAAGAGCAGCAGAGACATTCAGAAGAGCAATGGAACTAGTATTGAATTGAATTTTATTTCTATCCCGCCCTTCTCCCAAAGGACTCAGGGCGGGTTACAGGCAATTTAAAATACATAATACATATACAATTTAAAATGTTATTAAAAAGAATTAAATCAAGCCTGTTACTAAGAATATTTAAGAATCCCATCTAAAAACCCCAAAAATTAAGAACAGGAGGACAAGGGCACAGCTAAGACAGATCCACCAGATGGAATAGGTGGGTCTTCAGGGCATGGCGGAAGGTCGGAAGGTCAGTAATGGTACAAATTGCAGGGGGGAGGTCATTCCAGATGGTGGGTGCTGCCACAGAGAAGGCTCTCCCCCTGGGGGTCACCAGTCGGCATTGAGGAGGAGGCCCACTCTGTGGGAGTGTGTGGGTCGGCGGAAGGTATCCATTGGTAGAATGCGGTCCTGCAGATAACTGGGTCCTATGCCATGGAGCGCTTTGAAGGTGGTACCAAACACCTTAAAACACACTCGGAAGACCACCGGCAGCCAGTGCAGCTCGTGCAGGAGTGGAGTTACGTGGGCACACCCACTCGCTCCAAGAATCCCCCGCGCGACTACATTCTGGACAAGCTGGAGTCTCTGGGTACATTTCAAGGGAAGCCCCATGTAGAGAGCGTTGCAATAGTCCAGATGGGAAGTGATGAGTGCTTGAGTGACTGTTTGTAGGGAGTCCCGATCGAGAAAGGGGCGCAACTGACAGACCAGGAGAACCTGGTAGAAGGCCATCCTGGCGACGGCTACTATATGATGGTCCAAGGACAATCTTGCATCCAGGAGGACCCCCAAGTTGCGTGCCCTTTCCATGGGGGCCAATGTTTCGCCCCCAATAGTCAGCAGTGGTTCAAGCTGGCTATATCAGGACGCCGGTAACCATAGCCACTCAGTCTTGGAGGGGTTGAGCTTGAGTCTGTTCTTCCCCATCCAGATCCTTTGAAGTATCATTAGTTGTGGTATTATTAGAATTTAAGCAGCTAAATTATCTGTGATATTGACAAGAAATAGACACCCTTCTTGTTTCTAGGATATATACATTTTTAAAAAATAGTTTAGAAAGAAAATGGCAATGATTTGTTGATAGAACAGAGACAGAAACATTTTTGGTTTTATTTTATTTTTTCCAAAGGAAAACAGGTGCATTGGAAGCTGAAAAAAAAGTCAGGGATTAATGTGCCTGTGGATTGTAGGCGGCCTATTTTGCTGCTGCTGGAAGATAAACATGAGAGTTTGTTAATTATTTGAATTGTAAAGGCCTTGTAAAAATTCTGCTCACATCCTTGTACATCTTCAATTCTTTCAATTTCAATTGGACGGTGAACTAAAATAATTTATTTTGTTTATTAATGAACTTCATTTCGCTAATCACTGATACAAAAATATTCTTCCACATACATATACATGCATGGAAAATAGCTAACTGTAAAAGAGAAGGAAATGAATCTCCAAAAGCAGATGGCAAACCATAGTTTATGAGATTATCTTATAGCAATTTCACCTACTCAAAGGTCATCTGGGAGGGCAAAGAGACAGGAAGAAGGTGAAGGTCCTTTCAGCATTCTTCCTTATAATCACCTGATAAGTATGAGAACAAGACTTCTAACTGTATTTCTGAACATTTTGAATGCAATGTAATCATATCATACAAAACTAGAATAGATGCACACATAATTTTTGGCATCCATTTATGGTGAGATGTTTGCTGTTAATCTTTGTTCTCCAAATTGTTTTATGGTTGCTTCCACTGGGTAGGTCACGACTGTCAATTTGATAACTAGCACAGTGCCCCCATTAAAGCTAATTGGGAACAGTGAAACTCCCCAGGCATAAAAACTAGCAAAAAAGTACAGCCACTGACTGACATCCTATTGTTAATTACGTTTTAAATAGTTATGGTCTATTCTCAATAGGGAAAATAATTAAGCACACTTTCACTGCCTTGATAAAGGCACAATGACCTTTTCCAAAAAAGAAAAGGAGGCAAAAATAAAATAAAAACAGATTGCTTGCCAATGTAGAAACCTACAAACTTTTATAGCTCCTCTAAATACTGTAGACAAAATTGTCTTAAACTTTGGTAACGTACTCAAAGATGCAATTTTTATTCAGCCAACTCTTCTAAAATCAAATTCTAGCAATTGTATGCAATGACAGCCCAGCAATAAGAACGAATCCTAAAGGATTTAGGATTCTTTTCTAATTTGACATGTCTTAGTAGATAAAGTACAGTAACATTCAGCGCCCACCAAAACTGAAAGGATTTTACTAGTATAAATGACTGGATTTTCATTTTTCTCTAAACCTTCCTTTTACTATATCTCTGTCTTTGAAAATCATGGTATACCACTTCTCTTGGGGTAATAATGCAGCCATATGATGAAGTGGGCCATAATCCGGAAAAAAAAATGTCAGGGCTTTTCATTTCCTCACCTGCAAGAAATTATGCTGGAATCAAGTTTAGAAGAAATTTCTCACGTTGAACATGAAAAGAACCGAACTTATTTTTCTCAGCACCTCAAAAAGAGGTTGGTCTATCTTTGCTTCTGTAGTAACTATCAGGAGAGAATGGATTTGAGATCAGAGCAATACAAAGGTAACATTGATTCCCTGGTCTAAAGCAGAGCTACAGTGTATGATTCCTTCCTTAGCTAAAGACTGTGGGATACAATTAGGCTCAGACACAATATTATATGCTTGTGTGTGTGTGTGTGTGTGTTACATTATTCATGTCTAGCTGGTATACCTCGTATAGCATTTTTCATATATCACTGCAGACTTCTGATTCAATATGTTGTAAATATTTCCTTCATAAAATCCTTCTGCAGCACCGCAGTTCTTATAAGAATATATAAAATAACCTGTCTGAAAAAGATAGCACCCGAGAAGCAGAAATATGATGTTAATGGATGGACATTCTTTGATGAGCACGTGCTAATGAAAAACAAGAGAAGGGGAATCAGCAGCCCTTGGATAAAAACCTTGGAAATCTGACACATTTGCTTTCCTTGTAGTTCTTGTCTTCAATGACGTCTTTCTTTCTCATACATAAATAATTTAGGTCTAACTGAGCAAAAATTGAACAGTAACCAATACAGCAGAGAACAGGACAGCATTATTGAGACATTTGGAGATTTTTAAAAAAATATTGTCGTTCATACAGATATGGGGCGGGGAGAAGGAAAAGTATCCAAAGATTTGAAACCTTTCTGAATAAGAACATGATTTAGCCCTAAGGCTGTAGTAAAACATAGCTGAAAGGCTTCAGAGACCAGTACAATCTTACATTTTTTTTTAAAAAAAGCAGCCTACTATATGATTCCCAGCTCTATACAACTGGCTCAATCAAACACAGATATTTTCCTGAACTTATTCATGAATGTGGAGGCTGTGTTGTACAGCAATCAATCTATAGTGGGCATCCTTGAATATTGACTTCTAAAAGCTTTTTAATACGCCAACAATATTGTGTGTAACAGATGGGACTGGGCTTTAAAAAGCTAAAAGATCATTCACAAAGTCAGATAATTGTTTCAGAAATCATCCCAAAGGTACCAAAATCTCAGTGTAGGTATGTTTTCAATGGTGGGAAGTACATATTTCTAGAGAGACAGCTCTTCCTAGACAAATGTAAATTCTGCAGAACATTTATGCGTGCCTGTCTCATTTCACCATGAATCTTACATCAAAATTAATTTGCCTAGGATTGTGTTAGAAACTAATTGACAGTTGCAACTCCAAAGAGATTGATATTGTTAGAATTGTCTGTTCTGAATATGTAGATGACTCTAATAAGATTCAATAATTGTGGATGAATTTCATCTTGCTGAACTGTATCTTCATTTATAGATATATTAATATTAAATTGCAAGCTCTCTGTACCTACCAGAAAGCATGATCTGAACTGAAATATGGCAGGATCGATTCTCTATCAGGGTTGAAATGTGTTAATATAACAGAAGAGATGCTTTGTAATGCACAGGAGCATGAAACTGCATGATCATGGATATAGGTGCAGACATTTTAATGAGTCACAAATTTTTGTAGTATTTGCACTCCCATACATTGTTTTAGAACACACACAACTATTACCACTTTTATTCTACTTAAACTAGTTGTTTTAAGATGTTAGAAACTTGAACAAGGTAACTGTTCAGTTTTTCCTACTTTTATCATCGCCTCCTAACTGACAGTTTCAGGAAGTTCATGTCATGTTCATGTTTACATGTTTTCTTTATAAACATTACTTCTTCAGCTTAGATAGTTTACATATGCATATAAACTGTCACCTCATTTATTACGACAATTTTTTTTGTATTGATGACTTATCTCCATACAACTAGGGAAGGGAATTGTAGACTGTAGACTACACCTTTTGACTATCTTATTTACTCCCACTCAATTTTTCATGACATATATAATTTATTTTGTTAAGAACTGTTATCTGTCCTAGTTTGCATAACAGGATAATTTCTAGTCATGATGGGGACCAGATTTTTCTGTTCATATTGTGTAATTATTCCCATTGCCTGAAAATGTTGCAGATTTCTGCTTTATTGTCTTTCCCCATCAAAGTTATTTTTTAAAAAAGTAAACTAAAATCTAAAACTCATCTGTGGTGCTGAAAAGAAACATTATTTTATTGATTCTGGATACTTACAAATATGGCACTTGTTCATCTAAAAATATGATTAAATAGCATTGACTCTAATAAAGTTTTGAGGAAACCTGGCTGCTTTTCCAAGTTCATTATGAGAATGATCAGTTTTGCGTTTAGTACTCATACATTTGCCAAATATTTTGCATTTTTATCATATGACAGCTAATGCCGCTGACATGTATTTGCCAAAGAATTAAAAGTTCAAGGACACAACACCTGTCAGTCACTACTAACTGTTTGTTACTGGTATTCTCAATAATTTAAAAATGGGTGAGACGTGATTTATTTTTCCTCAGGAAGATGTATCAATATGTTAAATTGTTTTTTTGTCGTTCACTGTTTATTTTATATGTAGTCTACATTGTAGGCTTCTCATTTTAATGTTGTTAATGAATTATAGGTCATCATTTCTTGGTTCGTCTATTTGATGCAATTTTTCCATTCATACTTTGAAATAAGTACTTATTGCATAAACTTCCCAACTTCCTCTCGGTGAAGATCAGTTCAATCCATTTATTTACATTTTCTATATATTTTTTCTCTGTTATCTTTTAGTTTACTCTCATATTGCAGCTGTTTGATCTTAACGTTCTGAGATTAACTGCTACAGGACAGTTATAAATATAGCAATCAGCACATACTTATTATTTATTATTTTAGTTTTGAAAATATGTTCTTATTTCTTTAAATTATTACTATCAGCCTTCATTTGTTTTACTGAAAAAATACCTTTAGTTTCCTTTTTTAAACATAGCTGCTATTTCTAGTCATTTTCATTTATATTTTCTATTATTAAATATTTTGTGATAATCTTCACTGCTTGATCAGCTAGTCTTTTTTCAAGATAATCTCCTCCAGATGTATTTGACTATAACTTTCATAACTCTTAGCTCAGCACTATGCAAATTTTGACCAAAAGTATTTGGAGGTCAGGGAAGGGGAATTGTTGTTTTCTATAATTTTGGATTTAAAAAACAGCCACCTTTCTTTCATTTTTGTTTGCTGAGCATGACTTAATTAAAATCTTAAGACCTCTCATATAATTATTTTACTTATATATTAAAGTAAAAGGAATGTGTTTATTAATCCTAACATCATCAAGTATTAAAAATGTGTGCTCTCAGAGATGGCTTCTATGAAAAAAGTGAAAATTAGTAAAGGATAATGTTCTTTGTCAAATACCAAAGTAACGTAACACTCATTATGGCAAGCAAGAGCCATAGGAATGAGAGAATATGAATAAATTCCTTAATAGAGGTAGTCCTCAACTTACAATCACAATTGAGCCCAAAATTTCTGTTGTTAAGTGAAACAGTTGCTAAGTGAGTTTCTCCCATTTTCCAACCTTTCTTGCCACAGTTGTTAACTGAATCATTGCAGATGTTGTTAGCCACACGGTTGTTAAGTGAATCTGACTTCCCCATTGACTTTGCTTGTTGGAAGGTCACAAAAGGGGATCACATGAGACTGGGACACTCATAAATACAACCCTCATAAATATGAGACAGTTGCCAAGCGTTTGAATCTTGATGAAGTGACCATGGGGGTGTTGCAATGGTTGTAAGTAGGAAAAATGGTCGTAAGTCACTTTTTTCAGTGCTGTTGTGACTTTGAATGGTCACTAAATGAACTGTATTATGAACGTGAAAAAATATCCTGTCTTCACTGCCTCCACTCAGCTCCACTTGCCATTCATTCCATAATCTTGCAATTCCATTCTGTCACTTGAATACATGTCTCACTAAAAGTAGAAAGAGGGTATTTTTCAGAACTTTTGGCTTAATCAAGGTACAAAGGCAAAGATAGCCACGAAGTTATGGGAAATTAGCAGTATTAATTAATATAGTGAAGAAAACCAATATAGGCTAATAGAGCAGAGTCTATGATTTCTTTCACAAAATACCTGAGGTACAGAGAGCTGAAAAGTACACTAGTTGCATTGAATGTGAAAAAAAGAATGGTGCAGTTGCTAAGCAACTTGATTGGTGATTGAGAAAGAGGCAAATTTCAGAATCCTGCCAGAAGGTTTCATTTATCTCTGGTTATAGTTGCATTTTCTTGTATTTGATCAAGAGAAGTGCTGTTTGCACGAGCATTTTAGCAGAGGCACGATGATAGGATAACGTGTACTTTAGCAGAGAAATTATAAAGTCTTCTTCTCCATTAAGCAGAATAATTTTCTTGGCTATTTTCATTTTTAAAAATGTTGCAAAGATTTCCCACCCCTGTATATAAGAAAATAAAAATTCAGCTGGAGTGGGCCAAAAGCTCATCTGGTTCAATTTTCCATTCCCACTTCTGATCGCTTTTTAAGGTAAATCTCAGATATGAAAATAAAGCAAATAATGTGCAGTAATATATAGCTCCTATGACTAAATATTTATTGATAGCCTTAAACTGGAGCTATCTCTATATCCACATATATCTTTATGGGTTATAAAGGTTTTTCAGAAATAGGAAAATCTTGAACTCAGAGATGTCTAAGACAATTGATGGTTAGAGCCAATTGTGCTTGGACTATAATTATAAAGTGTGCCAAATGTAGTGCTCCAGATAAATTTCTGACTGGTCTTGGTAATAACTTTTTCTTGAGAAGATAAAGGAAAGAGCATGTCTAATTTTGACTTGATATTAATCAATACGAAATAGTAGGAGAAACATTAAGGGAAAATGACTATCCACGGATAAAGTTTTTGATTTTAAGAAAACCACAGCTGAGTGTAGTTTAACGTTTCTATTGAATTTCAGAAAAGTGAATACATTTGGAACAATAATAAGTAGGAATCCTGGCAGAAGACAATAAGGTAAGAAACTCAATATGGATGGGAGTTTTTAAAACAAGACTGTAGTAAAATCATTATTACAGACAATTTTGATGGGGAAAACAAATGGATGGCAGTTGAAGGAGTTGCCACAATAATGTGGGAATACAAAACCTTTGTGAATGGACACATGAAGAAAATGAAAAAGGGCAGATGGGAAGGGTATACCAAGTAGCCCAGAAGGCTAATGTGCAGAATGAGCTATGATTAAAAAGGATACACATACCAGCTCTTTTGTCAGTTAACACGACAAAATATTAACAGCTAACAAAAAAGGGTGAAGATATTTTATTTTGGTTTAATTTGTTACATCAAGAAAGTGTAAAGAAATGATGAAAGGACAGGATGAAGCTTGAAAATGATCAAACATGATTGGGGAATAACTATTTTGTTCAAATTTAGTTTAAATTTCTAGCAATGAATTCCATTGCTGTCAGCCCACTCAGTTAAACTAGTCAGGAAACATGACTAGATAAACTAATTCTACTTTATTGTAAGGCTACATTAACAGAATCTTGGGAAGTTTGAAAGTACTAACTTCCCACTACTAGTTTTAACTGTTTGTTTCATTAGGGAAGTGGCCCTCAACCTTTTGGACATCGAGGACTGGTTCCATGGAGTAAGGTATTTCCATGGACTGGGGGTCGGGGGCTGATTTTGTATGCTGCATCCCGTGAATGGGGCTTGGCTTGTTTGCATGGCCCAGTTGCTGGTATGCTGTGGACCGGTGCCGGTCCATGGACCCGGGATTGGGAACTATTGCATTAGGGTGTATCCTTCCTTCCTAAGTTTTTTTCTCTGACTGTTAAGCCACCAGGGACTCTTTTACCTCAGTCTGAGAATTCCATAGGCAGCATCTCTTTCACTTGTTCCCAAGGTCATCCATATATTCCCATTAAACCACAAAAGCCTAAAAAACTGAGAACCTAAACCTTTCATGTATTATTTTTGATAAATATTGGAGAACCAGATGAACAGTAGACAGTAAATATTTTCCATATCTTGGAATGAAAGAATCTTGAGAACTAGTCATTTTGATATCAGGACAGGAAATACTTTAGAGGATAGCCTAAATAACTGAATTGTAAGCACTTTGATAACAGTGTGGTAGTTACCAATAGACACCACAGGTCTGTCAAGAACACATCTTGCCAGTTTAAACTTGCTGCTTTGTTTTATTTGGTTCATAATGAATTGTGGGAATATTATAAATGTAACATATCTTGATTTAACCAAAGCATTTGATAAGCATTTGATAACATTCTCCATGATATTCTGATTAGCAAATATGTGGTTGTTGAATAAAAATCAAGTGGATACATGGTTAGCTTGAATGTGAAAAAAAGAATTATCTAATTATCTAATTAGAGTAAAGTATCAAGTGGGATGCCATAGGATACTATTTCTATAAGTACTGTATCTCAGGTATTTTTTCAGACTTCCATAGAACCTTGAAAAAAAGCTATTGCTGCTTTTAAAAATTGTAATAAAAATATGTTGATTTAGTGATTTGATTCACTGTGGCATCAACATTTTAAAGTTGATGCTTCAAAATATTTTGAAGAATGCACAACCTAGTAAATAGGAGATATAAATGTGACAATAAATTACGCAGCAGTGATGGAAGTGACTCAGGTGCATAGTATTAGGATACACCACAGCCCCGTGAATTTATTTGTGAGGTTAAAGTGCTTAGCAAATTTTACTTCTTAAAAAAAGTCTGTACTTAATATTCATATACTGTATATGCATCTTTTTGAGTTACTGGACATGATCAGAAGTAAAAGCACAGTGCTTTCCCCTTTCATGGCCTTCCTTTTGATCTAGTACACAATTCAGATATCAGAAAGCGCATTAAAACAAACACATATATAAACAAGGGCAAGCCACGAGAAACATCATTCTCTCCACCATATGGGAAAGAGCTGTCCTACATTTTACTCTTTAACCGAGTCGCACATTAGCATTCAACATATTTTTACTACTATTACTGACTTCTGATAATGCTCTTGAATAAACTGTTGTACACAAAGGCCACTCTGGCATGAAGTCTGTGCTAGCTTAAGTACTGGAAGTTCCAGATCCCTATAGGTAGCAAACATAGAGCTTCATTACAGTTGTTTGTGTAACTAAGTTGCCAACGTAATACAAGGACATAGGTTTTAATGATAGAAGGTGAACAGGGTGTTCTGCAGCAGCTGCTCATTTTAGGATCTTTGTCTTTTGTTGCAGGCTATATTTTTGCATATTTTTAGATAGCTATTCTGTTCCCTGAGGTTTGGGAAGAAGGAAGATTAGAAATGTAAATACATTTTAGTTAGCAAACATACTCATCCTGCATGATTCCCGATAGTCTGACTTCTATTGAATTAATTTACAGCAGAAATAAGATTTTAATTGACTGAAGGCTTATCCAGACTCTTCTTCAAATGCAGCCTGTCCCAAACAACTTTAATTTATTTATTTGCCTGAAGTTTCTTTGCAAGTCTTTCTTAAGAATTATAGCTGTGGGCATTTGTGAGAAGGGCAAAGGAGACAATGTCATTTCACAAAGGTGACATAGTTATTTCAGGTAACAAATATGGTGGCATTAGCTTGATGATGTCACTACTTATGAAACTTCATTTTGGTGTCAATTGCAGTTTTTGGGTGGATACTTGCTGGTATACCTAATCCCTGGAGTATAACTTTCTAGTGCATCTGAGAATTATAATCTAGTTCTGATTCTACTATCCTTTTCATAACACTGCAAAATGTTATTCTGATTTTTTCTTTAAAATTTCTGTAAATCAGAGGCAGAACTAGTTAAGGGAATATACCTATGTAATTAACTGATAGAAATGTTACCATAAGGAAGATTCCTGGCATTTTTAGATCCTACTGTGGTAAACTTGAAAAATACTATTTTTCATACAATCAAATCAATTATTTATATTCATCCAGAAATACTTGATCTTAGCTAAGTGGCTTAGAAGCAGACCATTCAGAGTAAGTGTGAGATGATGGCTATAGTTCCCAGAACCCTGATGAAGTATGGCTGAATTATAATAGTGTGAACATTTACTGTGATCCTTGTTTATTTCCCATTTCTATTAAAGAGTTAAGCTTTTTAAAACAAATACTGTATGTTGGTATCTTCAATTATTCCTAAAGTTTTAAACTTTTAGCTTTAATCAGTAAAATATGGGAAAATGGCAAAACATGCAGATCATATCTGTTCAGAAGACTGAAGTATATAATGCCTCGCAAATAAACTATCCATTGTTAGATAGAGCAAACCATTAAGGGCAGCGAGTGAAGGATGACAGATTGCCTCTTGTTGTATCGGATTTCATCACTGGAAAGGGCTGAACTAATGATTTACAAGCTTCCTTCCAACATTTACATTTTATGATGCTTTCCTTGTGACATACAATACTCTGAGTATTGGGATTATGTCTGGGTATAGATAATTAAAAGGAAAAGAAAAGAACTACTGGTATACTTGAAAGGAAAAAGAAAGAAAATTGAAAAAGGGATGAACAGTTAATTCATTTTTGAAACCACTGAAATGTTTTTTTTTACTTTTTGTAAAACTTCACTGCTTTAGTTAAAATGCCTGAACAAGAAAAAACATGGTGCTCTATTTTACATGCATGTATTGAACATTTATTTTTACATGTTGAAGTAAACTTGGATCCTACTGTCAGAAGATATGTCTTAATATCAGGGAGGAGGACCCCGGCAAAGGAAAACCATGAGAGCTAAAAGTTTTGGGGAAAGTGTGAAAACACAGAATCGATATTGTGAAGAAGGCCAATAAGAAAGATTCTGGTCTTGCATGTTGATTTAGATGGCACAGCTAATAGGAATAGCATTTATATGCATCATATTTATTTCTGCACTTCAAAATGATTTGGAGAGCGGACTTCCGGTTCCGGTTTAAGTCCGGTGGGGATGAGATGGTCGGAGCTCCGACGTGTCAATGTCCCTGTTCATTCATTTTTGGGAGTCGAAGAGGTTCTAGATGCCCTGGAGAGGCATCTGAAGCAGGAGTGATACGGGGGAGGAGAATGGGGCGGCGGTCCCGCTTCTCTGAAGCAGCTTTTGCACTCCGAATCTCCAGAGCGAAGAATGATGCGAATCTTTTGGAGTAAAACCGGGACGCGTGAATCAACATCAGTCCACAAAGAGGACGGAAGCAGAAGATGAAATTACTAAAAATGTATGCCACCTACAAGGACTGAAATAGCCACTAGCAAAAAGAAAAAAGAAGAAAAAGGAGAGAGTACCATACAAGATCCGAGGAGGGTAAGAGAAAGTGGGGGGGAAAAAAGCCTTATGCCCGTAAAAATTTCTTCCAAAAGGAAAAGTGGCGAATCAGCATGGTGGGGATAGATATAAACAGGAAGAGACTGAGTGTGGATAAGAAATGGAGATATAATTAAACATTGGACAGAGATGGGGCTGAAAACTTTTGGAACTGACTTTTGGGGCTTGAACTATATAAATTATTTAAAACTGACTCTCTTGAAAAAAAGAGGATAAGTGCTGAAGAAAGAAAAAAGATAAGAAAGATGGCGGACATTTAAAATAATTAGAAAATTAAATGAAAAACTTTGCAAAGGACTACAATTTAATTTAAGGTTTGGGACATTGCAAGCTGCAAAAAAAAGAAAAGGATTTGGATTTAATTCGACTTGGGCTACAAACAGATGTGAGAAGATAGACAGTGAATGAATAAATTAGGGGGGGGAACGGGTTAAGATGGTGACAGCACAAGAAGAACAAGAGGGTTGGTTTGAAAAATTTACTAGAGACTTCAATACACAGATACAACAATTATTGGAAACACTTGAGAAGCAAGTGGGAATAACCGAGGACCCCATGGTCAAGAGATCACATAGACTTCACAGGCTCATTCCACAGTCAAACATTTTTCGAGGTTGTTAACAATATTCAAAATGATTGGAAATGTTGCTAATGAAAACCATGACCACCCATGGGGTAATCGGGACCCTCAGGCAATTATTCATGACACACGGGATGCCCGACGTCCTAGTTTCAGACAACAGGCCCCAATTTACCGCAACACAATTTGAGGGGTTCCTAGCAGAGCTGGTGGTCCGGCACGCCATCATGGCCCCAGGACACCTGAGCACTAGTGAGCAGGCCAAGAGAATGGTGCGAACAAAGAAAGAGGCACTCAGCCATTTAAGCTCTGGGGACTGGCAGGATCTGATCAATCAATTCAGTATATCACACTCTGCACAACCACAGGGAGAAGCCCCACCGAACTATTAATGGGTCGGTGGCTTTGGTCAGTGCTCAACCGGCTACACCCCAAGTATGCACTTGGGAGCAGGAGTGGGCCGACCAAAGGGTTAAGAGCATTGAAGATAGGGGACCCAGTGTATATGAAGAACCTCGCCAAAGGCTCCCCCATGGCTGCCTCCAGTCAGAAACACTCCCCCAGGAGATGGGCCAGACTAACATACAAGTCCCTCCCCCTCTAGGACCTAAAGGTAGAAACCACGCGGAGTACTAAACTGAAGGCACCATGGCCCTGCGCCATGCCTGTGAGGAACCGCCTTCAGCTGAGGAGGAGGCTGTGCCTGGAGATTTCCAGGAGCTTCCATTGGCGGCTCTGGAGACTACAACAGACACACCCTCTCCAACAGCCACTGCCTCACCAACTGAGCCGTGCAGGCCCAAGTCAAACCTGCAGACGCCCCACATACCTACATGATTATGTATGTAGAATGGGAGAAACCAGCCAGGAGGGGAGGGGTGTTAAGTATTGACTTACCAAAGTACCTGTTTTCCCTCCGGTCCGCTGGTAAGCACAGGAAATTCCTTGTCGCTGATTGTCTGGCCTCTTCATACAAATTGTATAAGACAAGCGGTCACCCGGCAGTGCTTCAGTTTGGCTACATTTTAACATACAACAAGGGAGCTGAAGTTACTGTTGCCTCCCACTTCTTCCTTGCCTCTGAACCTTTACAGACACTGCTTTTATTAGGGGAGTTTATTATAGACTGTATGGACAGGCAGAAGATATAAATGAGGCCTTTCTCCATTAGACAATCAATTTTTCAAAGAGGCATGTTAAAGTGATAATGAAGGACTTCAATTATCCTGACATCTTCTGACAATCTAATTTTGTCAAGTCTGAGAGGTCAAATAATTTCTTGTCCTCTCTTCCTGCCAACTTCCTTTGCCAGGAGATGGAATAGGGAATCTGCTGTCATGGATCTAGTCTTCATTAACAGAGAGGAATTGACAATACTAGTATTAAAGTTTTAAAAAATGACAATGGTAGTACTCTGAGGAAACAGTCATGCTATCCTTGAATCTATGCTCTCCAGGGAGAAGAAACTGTGAAAAGTCAGACTTCTGTACTGGACTTCAGAACAACAAATTCTGATGAGTCTCAAGGGAAAGTGATTGAAAGCCAATGCTTGAAATCATGGAGGAGAAAAAGACACAGAAAGGATGGGAATCTTACAAAATGAAGTACTGAAGAAGCATTAATAAACAATATCTACAATACAAGAAAGAAAATTGGGAGAAATCTAAAGCGGTCAACATGGATACATGCAGAACTCTTTAAAAGGCTGAAGAGAAATGGGGACACATTTGGAGAATGGAAAAGATACATCACCAAAGAAAGCAGGGCGGTTTCTGGAAACTGTAAGAACTGTAGGAAAAGCTGATGTGTGCACAGGGTCAATTAATAATTGGGAAAGCCAAGCTCCTTAACCTTTCTTCTACATCTGATAGAAGAGAAGTAGAACTCAAGATGGACCTTGTTGAACTAGTGGGAGAAGGAGGGAACTACATTTTATAATAGATTAGGAGAGGGTAAAAGAGAAGTCAGTTAAACAAATTCAAGTTTCCAGGGCTAATCATATATGCTTGCAGCCCAGAATCACTTGTTTGAGATGGATGGATATAGAAATCAAGTAAATAAAGAATCAACTGCCCCTCTCTGCTTCTCCTTTCTCTCTTCATGGCATCTCTGTGCTACTTCACAGATACATTCTAGCATTTTCCTCTTTTCTGCCTAAATGTTCTTGGTTTTATGCTGAATTCCCCCCTTCTCCAAGGATATCATGACTTTGGCACAGACCTTGGCACTCCAGCCAGGTACATCACCTGGTTCATCTAGAACAGTGGTTCCCAAAGTTCGCGATACCAACCCCTGGGGGGGGTGATGGCTTAGGGGGATGCTAGGAGGCCAGCGGAGGTCAGGGGGACGGCAGGGGGGCACTGAGAGTCAGGGGGCAGTGCCCAGGAGGTGCAGGGATCTCCCGGGAGGGGCTGCCTGGATGCTTAGCGCACCAGAACTCATGGAGCGCCCAGAGCTCAGCCCTCCCTGCGGGAGTGTTCAGAGCTCGGTCCGTACGCTGAAAGATCTGAAGCACCCCAAGCTTGGCCCCCCCCACAGGAGGGTCGGGAGCTCAGCCCTGAGTTAGGGCCAGCTGGCGAGCGAGCAATGAGGGGGAAGTGGAGTGCTAGAATGGTATGTTTGTGTGTGTGTGTGTCTGAGTGTGTCTCTCATTCCCTGTGTATGTGTGTGTGAGTCTGTCTCTCTCCCATTCTCTCTCTCTCTCTCTCTCTCTCTCTCTCTCTCTGTGTGTGTGTGTGTGTATGTGTGTGTGTGTATGTGTGTCTGTCTTTCATTCTCTCTCATTCTCTCTGTCTCTGTCTCTCCTAAGCAGGAAGAAATATCATACTAAAATGTGTAATACTTAGATAAGCTTCAATTATTTTGTAACAATTAAAGTAACTTTAATAATTTAATAATTTTTAAATTGAATTTTGAATAAATGTGCAATAAATTGTTACAGTTTTGAATTTTACTATTGCTATCTCCCTTAGTGGGCCGTGCAAACCGCTATTCCGAATAATGCTATTTATAGGGGGTGGGGGGCACTGAGGATGAGATTGTAGCCCCAAGGAGGCAGTGGACTGAAAATGTTTGGGAACCACTGATCTAGAATGTTCTGACTATAAGAGTAATCAGCCAGGAGAATGGTCTAATAGATGAAGATATGAAGTGTCATCCCTTGGAGGTCTTCAAACAGAGTCTGGAGAAGTATCTTTCATAGATGCCCTAGTGCAGGTATGTCCAACACAGGCAACATTAAGACTTGTGGACTTCAACTCCCAGAATTGTCCAGTCAGTTGTGTCTTAAAGTTGTCATGGTTGGACACATCTTCCCTAGTGCAGCCAACATTGAGCACAGATTGGATTAGATGTCCTTCAATGTTCCTTCCAGCTGTATGGTTGGGTGAAATTATTTTTGATAACTCCTGCTATTTCTATAGCATAATATAGAACAAGTGAAACAATATCATTGGAGAAGGGGCAGTAAATATTCAAAATCCTGGAAACGTGCTATTACAAACTGCACTTTCTAGTTGTGAAATGCTGGAACATTTTATATGTATATATGTTTACGTGTTTTAACATATTCAGGGTAAAGATAAAAATGTTTCATGACAGGCATGCTTGAGATCTGTGGTAATTAGATTGTACATGGTGGCATTGTGAGAGAGTTCAGCAGATATATATTTCTAGCAGAAAAATATGAACAGGGAATTCAAAGAAGTTAGAAAACCACACATATTTGAATGCTGTGAGCATAGTAGATCAAGAGAGCTCAAGAGGCAGAAAACAGGAATAAAATAGAACAGACATGCCTGATCAGTGAAAATCAATCCGAGAAGTGTGTTAAGCAAAAATCAGCATCAGTCAATTCCATGTGTTATAGCTGACATTGTTTGCAGCTACCCCAGTCAGATTTCAATCTAGTCTATTTATGCATATAATTGGTTTTCTCCTCTTCCTGTCTTGACATAGGTAGAAATAGGAAACATTTTGGAATGGTGCATCTCCTTTAAGATTTATAGATTTTAGGATTTGTTGGAGTGTGGAATTCTTAAAACAAGGTCAGCCAAGCTGATGCTCTTCAAATGTTTTGAACCCAAAGTCCTATGAGTCCTGGCAGGCATAGCCAAGGGCAAAGAACTGTGAGAGGTGTGATCCAGAAATGATTCAGCCAATACCAAAATCCTTATTGTGTCTTAAAGAAGCAGAGAAAGTTCAACAGAAGGAAACAATTTCAAATGACAAGAATGTTACAATCTGTTTTAATGCCTTAGTCTACAATGAATCCATCTCTTCCACTGTGATGATGTTCAAAAATAAGCAAAACTCCTTGCTTTAGACTTGGTGAACCAACTCAGTCAATATAGTAATTTGCTACTTATAAATCACTGAAAGAAGGATATACAGGTGAAACTCGAAAAATTAGAATATTGTGCAAAAGTTCATTTATTTCAACTTAAAAGGTGAAACTAATATATGAAATAGACTCAAAGCGAGATCGTTCAAGCCTTGATTTGTCATAATTTTGATGATTATGGCTTACAGCTCATGAAAACCCCACAATCTCAGAAAATTAGAACATTGTGAAAAGGTTCAATATTCTAGCCTCAAAGTGTCCCACTCTAATCAGCTAATTAAGCCATAACACCTGCAAAGGATTCCTGAGCCTTTAAATGGTCTCTCAGTCTGGTTCAGTAGGAATCACAATCATTAGTTTCACCTTTTAAGTTGCATTACTGAAAAGTAAATGAACTTTTGCACGATATTCTAATTTTTCGAGTTTCACCTGTATGTGTTCAAATGATCAACTGGTCCCTTCAAACATAAGCTGCTTAAACTATACTGATGATGTATTGATAGCAATACTAGCAAACTGTTACATAAAAACAAATAACAACCAAACCTGTCAATCAATTTAGATCTAGGACACAAGTAAGATTCAGATTGGTCTCTTCCATTAGCACACTCAAGATGCTAATGTGGAGTTCATTCTACCCCTTTTCATAATAGTGATTGATTTTATTTAATCTGGACTTTAACATTAATGGAATGGAGTAATCACAAAAAAAATTGTTATGAGTCTAGACGTGGCAGATTCATTTTAGAAAAATATTTTTTTAAAAAAAACATTGAAAGATATGCTCACTGCCAGGCTGGATTACCTTATAGCAATCATAATAGACTTATATACTGCCCCATTGAGCTTTACAACCCTCATTAAGTAGTTTACAGAGTCAGCATATTGCCCCCAACAATCTAGGTCCTCATTTTACTGACCTTGGAAGGATGGAAGGCTGACTCAACCTTGAGCCAGTTAGCATTGAACTTTTGACAGTGAGCAGAATCAGCCTGCAATGCTGCATTATAACCATTGTGACACCACAGCTCTTATCTCAAACACCATTTGGTTTCTTGTCAGCTATAGACAATTTCTGAATAATATTAGACCAACTAACTTTATAAGGCAATGTTTGCATGCCAATCATAGAAGGTAACTGGTTTGTCGGTTTATTTGCTTTTTCAAAATATTGTTATAACTGCTATCTTTCAACCCACTCTGGGTGGCTCAGAATTTGCTGATTCACAGCTGTAATGAATTTGTTCCTGTAATAAATATATTTCTCAGTTTTACAAATAAATAATGTCCAGATATATTCACAGTCAATTGCACTGGTTTCACAATAGGGTAACTTATGTGCTCTAATTAGGCTACTAGGAAAATGTTCTACTGGTTTATTGTCAATTTCCATTGTCTTTAGGGATTGTAACACTTTTATAAATGAAATGATTAGGAGTAAGACTTCCCATAATATATTTTCTATTTTAAAATGGTCTCTCCGGTGCTGCTGAAACTGTATTTCCTCATATGTTATATGATCCTACAAAAATAAAGATTGAACTTTTTAATTACATTGACAGAATTCTTCAATAATTTGTTTTCAAAAAGTTTTCATAATCTATTAGCTTTTTCCTATACTGTTGTAGCAATCTAATTTTTGAAGGGATCATATATGTGTGTAGGTTTATATTTGTTTGTACATTATAAAAACCAATTATCTCATGCATTGTTTCTTTGTCAAATGAATTTCACCTCTCTTTGTATCTAATTACCTGGAAAACAACCTCTTTGCACTTCACAGTCAGTTAAAATCACAGCCAAAAACCTTGAGAAAAGAGATATAAAATCCCTTGTGTTTGAATGTCTAATACTTGCTAGTGTCCAGGTTAAGCATTCATAACCAGGGTTAAAATTATATGGCCTGCTAATAAAGAAATGTTGAAGTAGAAATAGCACAAACCATTAAAAGCTCATCAGTGAAAGTTCTTCCCTCAGTCACTTATCTCTGATATCCAAATGGCCACAGAAAAAAAGAAAGAGAAAGACAGTGCTGTCATCCTCTCTCCTCTCATAGTCATCTGATTGCTTTTAAATTTCCATCTAACAGCCCATGAAATCATTCCACCATTTTCATTTCTTTTTTTGTGTGTGCGATTTCATGGTGTCGTATATCAGTTTTCAGCACAAGCCATCTTCTGCCATTATCTTTCTGTATCAAATCCGGCTGCACATTATTCCAACCTTTTCATTTATTTTTATGGAAGTCACCCTGCCTTGCTCTATCATGTGTCTCCAGGAGGGACATTTCATCTTGTGCAGCTGTCCTGGCTTTCTACTTTTTCTTTTTTTCTTCTTACTACATCTAAGTATTTAAAAAATTGACTATCCTCAGCTAGAACTTTTACCCTACGGTTTCTTCCTTATTTGCTCACTGAATGACTAGACAATAGATGGTGAAATGCTATGCAATTGTTACACGTTTTAACGAAGACATTTGGCTTAACGTGCATTTTGAAATCAATTCTAGTCAAACGTGTGCAACATTTTCTGGATAAGAGTCAGATTTATTCAGAATACAGAAAAACAGAGTTGGAAGGGACCGTGGAGGTCATTTAATATAGTGCACTGCTCAGTAGAAGATCTTATACCATTTTTCACAAATGGTTGTCCAGTTTCCTCTTGAAAGCCTCCAGTGTTGAAGCACCCACAATTTCCGAAGACGAGCTGTTCCATTGGTTGATTGTTCTCACTGTCAGAAAATTTCTCCTTATTTCTAGGTTGAACCTCTCCTTGATCGGTTTCCATCCATTGTTACTTATTTGGCCTTCAGGAGCTTTGGAAAATAGGTTATCCCCTTCCTCTTTGTGACAGCTGTTCAAATATTGGAACACTGCTATCATGACTTTGAATGGTAGCGTGGACAAGCATAAACCTCAATAATGACTTGGGATAGGTTAAAACTGGATTTCGTTTCACTTTATTTATCTTAAATTAAAATGGAATAATGATATGGTTCTTTAGTCATGTATTTAGTTAGTTGGTTAGTTAGTTAGTTAGTTAGCTAGTTAGCTAGCTAGCTAGCTAGCTAGTTAGTTAGTTAGTCAGTCAGTCAAGCATATATGAGAAAAAACAAAAAAAACAAGTATAAGTAAAAACACACTATATAAACATATAAATGAGTACAACTAAATGGAGACAGTAGGACAAGGACGGTAGGCACGTTAGTGCGCTTATGCACGCCCCTTTTACAGATCTCTTAGAAATGGAGTGAGGTCCACTGTAGACAGTTCAAAGTTGAATTTATTGAGGTTTGAGGATGTAACAACATCATCAGATAATGAGTTCCAGGTATTGACCGCTCTGTTACTGAAGTCATATTTTCTGCAATCGAGTCTGGATCGGTTCACTTTGAGTTTGTATCT
>JANHFO010009467.1:20065-31900 GCA_032468095.1 Pareas carinatus | reverse complement strand
TTTAACTTTTAAAGATCTCTGCTCATTGTTAATCTGGACAGGAAGATGCCCCTTTCCAAGATCCAGGTGATTTCCTCTTTCATCAGCACTTCGTCCACGCCTATGCTTGTTTGGAGGTCATTATCTTTTGTTTAAAAGATGGAATTGACTTGAATTGTAGCCAAGTGAAGTCCAGAGTCCACTTAGCTATGAAGTTCAAGGAGAAGCTTTGAGGAAAATCATTCTGTTCTGGCCTCCAATTGAGGATAAAATGAAATAATGTACTGTGACTTATCCTGGTCATTCTGAAGAAAGGGAAGGGTGAAAAGATTATCAATAAATACAGGCTTCTAGATAGATCATTCTGAAGTTTTGTTTGTGTTTTCTACTTTGCACTCAGAGCAAACGTTTGCATGTACGATGAGAGGATCCTACGAGGATACACAGAATATTTTATTGGATTCAAGTTCGAGAAATGCCCCGCCAAATCACACAACTTTCCACTATGCCAAGTACTGTAATCCCAAACTAGAGATGCAACTATTGAAGAAACGTTCCATTTGTGTGAGCTATTACTTATATCTGGGGATAAACCTTCATATTCTGCATCAATAAAGTATAAATGCTACTTTGTATCAAAATTAAAAGACCGCAATAAGTCGATTGCTTAAGTAATTTATTTTTGCATTTGCCACTGGGCATCATAGGAATTTGAATTTTTTTCTGGAAAAGCTAGCCAAGCAGAGTGTTAGAAATAATAGTTAAGAAGAGTTGGTGGTAGTGGTCCTGGGAAGGAACAAGGAGGAAGAGAGAACAATAAAGCTCATATTCCAACATAATGATGTGCTTCACTTTTCAGCTATTCCTGTTTGCTAGAAGTTTCCCTTCTAGATCACTTTTTTCTTTTTCCTAAGAATTCAATCATCTTTAGGTGAAAAAGTTCCCTACATTTTAGCTGCAGTTCCAAAAATGTCAGATTTCATTGCGGCATATAGCAATGAAACAAATGAGATACGTACGCAACTCTGCTAGACTTTAATCCTCTCATTCTAGGCACTTGCCCCTCAATCTGTGCAAAATATAATAAGCCCCCCAATCTAGCTCTATTTGTGTGTAATTAAGATAAAGATATAATAAATGTGAGTTTCATTGATTATGTAATCTCTCCCTCCCTCTCCCAATCACCAATCTGTCTACTCATCCACCTGCTATTGTCTTTTTAAGGTGCCTTTTAATACAATTTATTTATTGTTACTACATCTCTGGACTGCTAAATTCTAAATGGTAATGAGATAGCAGCAAAATGCAGGTTGTCTTTGACTTACAACTATTCATTATTGTTCATTCGAAATTATGATAGCATTGAAAACATGACTTATGACTGTTTTTCACACTTATGGCCATTGCAGCTTCCACCGGGCCACATGATCAAAATTCATATGCTTGGCAACTGGATCACATCTATGACAGTTGCAGCGTTCCAGGATTTTTCACACCATAAGATGCACCCCCCCCCCAAAAGTGGGGGGGAAGTGTGTGTGTCTTATGGAGCAAATACTTCAAAAAAGTGAGGGAGATCGCTTCGTGGGGTGCTCCAAAGTCTGGAGATCGGCCCGCAGGCCGAATTGGAGGCTTCCCGGCGCTCCGTGGGTGCACGTAAATTGCTCCGCGGGGAGCCAGGAAGCCTCCAATTTGGCCTGCAGGCTGATCTCCGGACTTTGAAGCACCCCGTGGAACGATCTCTGTGCACCTGCAGGGTGCCAGGAAGCCTCCAATTCGGCCTCCAGGCTGATCTCCGGACCTTGGAGCACCCCGCAGAGCAATCTCTGCACACCCGTGTTCCAAATGAGAGGCCTCTGGGCGCCATGCGTCTTATGGTTCGGTGTGTCCTATTGTGCGAAAAATACGGTATGTTATCTTCTGACAAGGAAAGTCAATGGGAAAGCCAGATTCCCTTAACAACTGTATTACTAACTTAGCAAGTACCGTGATTCCCGTAGCAACTGTGGAAAGAAAAGCTATTAAATGGAAGGAAATTCATTTAACAGCTGTCTCACTTAGCAGCAGAAATTTTAGGCTCATTTGTGGTTGTAAGTCAAATACTACCTATGTTAGATTTTCTTGTTTATACTTGCTGTCTCCCATAAAACCAGAATTCTGCAGCCAAGAGGTGATAGTCACAATCTTAATGCCTATATTTTCTAGTTGAAGCCTTTTATTTCTAATTAGAATCAATTATTCTCTCCCTCATAGAAAAGTTGTTCTCACAGTATATCCATTTGTAGCCATCACATCACAGTCACTGTTATGGTTAATATTACCTGGAATGCTGTTATCTCAAAAACATATCTTCTGATTATTTGCTTTTTTCTCTCCTTTAGTGTCCCTCAAGATCTGGGAAAACACTTTCCTTCACCTTGCCTTTGTATGCAGTTCCTTTGGGAGAGAGAATAGAAGTAGCAAATGTGAGTCTTTTCTATGAACAATGCCCATTTTGTTTTCTGTACTGCTTCCCTATGTCCAACAAGTAATATAAATATATACAATAATACTCTCAGTGCAAAGCTCACTGCATCTTCTGAAAAGTCATTTAGAAAATATTCCGTGGGTTTATACTCCTACCTAGATGGGCGTAGGATTCCAGCAGTGGTATCTTACTTCTGATGAGGATAACAAGGAATTTTCTATCCAGCCATTGCCTAGAACATAACAACTGATTTCACTGTTTGAGATTGAGGATCTAGAACAGTCATGCTGTTGAATTCAATGATTCATCAGCACAAGACTGACTCAATCTGTTACTGGTTGAAGGAACGCTTTCACACCTACATTCCTTTTGCTATTTAAAAACCTTTTTTTCTATATAATTGGGTTAAGTTTGTAATTTAAGCACATGGAACTGCTATCATAGCATTTAGTGTGCAAATCATATCAGGATACCTAGAAGCAACTGATATTATACTATTTTATGTACAAAATATATCTGAGAATGAAATACAGCATGTAAATATAATCTAGATGCAAATTTTACATTAGATTTAGTAATAATTTTTCCCCATTCAGAAAACCCATTTTATAAGCAGATAGATAACTAAAAATATCATTTTATTCTTTAAGTATTTAATTTGAAAAAAATGCTGTTTCCCCTAAGGGCGAAATAATTCATGTGCAAATGTATATATAGCAATCTGCTAACCAGTTTGTAAGATCATCCAATAAATATTTTATTTTTTATTTTCACAGTATAAGAAAGCAAGACAGCAAACCATGCTTTTGAAATGATAGAAATATTAAATATGATTTGCAATCATTCATTGATAACTGTATTTCAATTTTTCTTTTAGGATAAAGAATATGAGGTCTTTGTGACAACAGAAAACTGGTAACCACCTATTTCTTATTTTTTAATTTGATAGTCTGGTAATTTGATAGTTCAGTTTTGTTACCTTTATTTGGATATCAGGTCAATTAGTTTGATCTTTTCTCATTTTGCCGAAGAGATAAATAAATAAACACAGGAATGGCGAAGCGCCAAAAATAATAATAATGTCTCAACATGTTTTAAACAAGACTTGAAATAAACATTTGCCAATATTCAGAACTTGGTATAATTCCACATTTGTCATCTGAATACAATTTTTTTGTCTAAGATTTAAACTCAACAATGTATGCAGAATTATACTTTTATAGTCATAATGCTTTAATGTGGTCTAGAGCAGTGATTCCCCAACCTTTTGAACACTAGGGACCGGTTCCATGGAGAAAGGATTTTCTGTGGACCAGAGGCAGCATGGTTTTGTGTACTGCCTGCATCCTGCGAATGGGATATGTCTTGTTTGCATGACCCAGTTGCTGGCATGCCATGGACTGGTGCCGGTTCACGGACCGGAGGTTAGGACCCCTAGTCTAGAGCTACTCCTATCTTTTTTATTTAATTAGCAATAATGAAATTTGAAATATTGGTCACCTATGAAAAGTGAGTGACTGACACTTCTGATTAATACTATTTGGAATTGGAAACCATGTTTAATTACTAATTCCCAATTCTGCTACATAGTAACCAAAAATGGCCATTTTTCAGCACTCACAGAGTCTAGTTAATCACAAAGAAGCCAAAGATTGTGACTGTGGAGATACATGGAAGAGAGAGATAGATTTATGCTTTCTACTGGGAGCAATTTAACATGGAAATGAATCCAACAAAGAGAATTACACAGCTAACATTCAGTACCAAAGTCAAACATTCATACCAAAGTCAAATATTCCCTCCTTTTCACACTTATCAAGTTATCTTGATAGACAGCTGCACAGATTACACAAATTGTGAATGTGCTAGAGTCAAATATTCTCCCCTTTGGATGCTGACAAATTATATTGGTAAACAGCTTGCACAAATTGTGAATGCGTTTAAATCATGATGCTTTCATTAGCGTGCATTATGATATGAGTTTCTATTATCTAGCCAGAAAAGCCTAGATATGCGTTTGGGCTTTGATCTCTGTCCAGAGGAACAGGATTTCATCTGTCAGCGCAAGAAATATGTTGCTGCTGCTTTGAAAAATGTTCTTCGGCTAGAAGGAGAACTGCAGGACAATGAGGTATGACCTGTCGCAGAGCAACATAAGAGGAGCAAAGAAAGTGGTGGTGATGGGTAAGGCTGCCCCCATACATACATATATATGTATATACATACTAATGCATGATATATATATATTAAGCCAGACTCAAATTCCTCATTAGCATTTAGTCTCTTCCCCAGCTCTTAATTCAAGCATGTGAATTCATGTTTGCCTTTATATGTTCGCTCCTGTGATTTGGCATAAGGAAGTCAATTTATCTAAGGGACCTGATTTCAGATACATATGCTGAAATATGGTTAGTTTTAAATTTTATTGCTAAATTCTTATTTCCAGGAAAGAGGTTTTAAAATTCTTTTTTAATCTCATGCGTCTATAGTAGAAATCTCACGTTTCATCATCAATTTTAGATGTGGATTTTATTTTAAAAATGCATAGAATGTGCTAAATAAATTATTTTATCCATGCACAATAATGTTTGTTGTTCAACCTTTAAAAGGGCTACTGCCAAGTTAGGGTGCAATTGTGTTTAAAATCGACCCATTTCTTTTGTTTAAAATAACCCATACAAGTTAAACTGACACTAAAAGTAAATGAGCAATAATACATGGAGCATCCCTTGAAGAGTTTCTGGAAGCTAAAGCTCTTCCTGACATTGGTCCAGATTATTTGAGGGACTGCCTCTCCATGATTAAGTTCACTTTCCTCATTAGGTCCAGTAGGAGAGTCATGCTCTATTTCTGATTTATTATGGAGTGTCATCTGACATGCTCAGGAAGAGTGCATTTTTTGTTATGGCATCTACATTTGGAATATAATTCCCCAGAGATCAGATTTGTCCTGATCCTGGGGGCATTAAACACTTTGTTGTGTCATTGGGCCGGGGGATCAGGAAGTGGAGTTGAGCCCTTACCTTGGTTATGTTAACTCATAGCAATATTTGGGTTTGTGAGCCATGTACATAAACAACTGATCTCATGTAAAACTTAGTGTGTTGTCATATAGCTATGCTGGGAACTAAAAAGTTGCTTGATAAGGTCTTTAGATATAATGCTTGAGGCTTGTGGATTTTTCCATATATTTTCCTTTATGCTGGTTTGCATTATTTTGGGACAAGGGCCATTATCATCTACATATTTTTGAGAAGAAAAATTTATTGTGGAAATGATGCCATTTTGCACAATAATATGCATAATAATCCTATCTTCATTTCAGCCATGTCTTTGTGTGTTACACATACATCTCCTTCTTTTATTTAAACATGAATTTTACTTAGGAAGAGAAGCATTTGATTTTATTTATATCTGTGTTTGTTCAGGTTCCGGTAGTGGCTCTGATGACTACAGCAGGGGGATTAAGATCAATGACAGCCATGTACGGGAGCCTATTAGGTCTCCAGAAACTCAATCTCTTGCACTGTATTTCATACATCACTGGTTTATCTGGCACAACATGGTAAGGAAGTCATGAACAACATTACTCAGAGAAAGTGGGTGCCAGGGAGGAGAGTTTTCATTTGGATCATCATCGGGAATTAAAGGTTAAATCTCTTCTCCTCCAATATGTGGTGAAATCTGTGGTCCTTTGGCCTATAATTAAATAAAGTAATGAACAAAAACTAGACAAAATTATCAATGGTGCTCCAATGTTTATTTTCCAGCCCTTCCTTATTTCCTTTCCTTCCATCTATTCTGAATTAGTACAGAATTATTTCCCATAAGAAGGACATGATCCTTTTGATAATACAGTCAAAAGTTGCAATAGTTTCAGTTGCAGTCAATAAAAAAGCACTTTTTCTGCTATAAATCTAATTTGGGAAACCATTTCCTTTCCCTATTATATTAGAAGCTTTAATGAAGGGAAATTTGTGATATTTTATCCAAGTATCTTAAACAAATATTTTGTACCACGTTAACTGCTCCCCCTTTTTTGAATGTTGCATTTTGCTTATTAACAGGCAACAGTTTAGGTTAATGTGATGAGGAAATTGAAATAATTATGAAATAAATTATGTATTAAAATCTTCCTTTCTAGTTAGCTCATGACAATTTCCAGTGCCAGTTTCCCCCCCAGAGATGCCAGTTTTCCTTTGTGCTCAGTGCTGCAATCTTCCCCTTCTCTCACTGATCCCTCTCCATAATTGTTCAGTCTATATATGTTCCTGTAAAGTGCCGAGCATTACTTTTCTTCCCTGGATATTTAATATTTAGTCAGATACAAATATGTTATAAAATTATCTGGGCCACTTGGTGGAATTGTTTCAAACCAACATGGTGAAGGCAGAGAAAATTTGGTAAATGGCTATTTTTGTTTTCCCACAGCAGAGACTATTTGTAGTTCAGTGTTGACATGAGGAGTTGTAGTTCATATAGTTCAGTGTTGACATGAGGAGTTCTTGTTGTCCTCTGAGCTTGATTGTTTTCTTGCAGACATCATTATCCAAACTAGATAACATCACCAGTGCTGATGATGTTACCTAGTTTGATTAATGAATGTCTGCAGGAAAACAACCAAGCTCAGAGGGCACCAAGGAACTCTTATCTATGTTTGTTCATAATTACTAGTTAATTCAAACATTTTCTATATTTCTATAACTGTCCATCTCAGTAAATGGCTCTGGGTGGCTTACAATTCAATTTCCCTTTCTTAGGTCTATGATAGATTTATACAGAGATCCATATTGGTCACACAAGAATCTAGAAGGCATGATCACTGATGTCCGGAAACAAGCGTTGAAGAATAAACTGGGCTGTTTTAGTCCAGACAACTTGAAATATTATGAGAAGGAAATATGGAACAGACATGATGAAGGTCACAAGCTGTCATTTGCAGATCTCTGGGGACTAATTCTTGAATCTATGTTTCATGATGAGGTACCGTATTCACATGTTTTCCTTTAAAGTGCAAGCTGATATAAACCGTGGAAAAATACAGGAAACGGTCCTTGCTACTGTTCCTTTAATTACAGAAATTATCTGCCTCAAAAGTAGATAAAATATCAATTGCTTATATACAGGTTTGTTTGTCCATTCCACACCGTCCTCTATCACTAGTAGCAAATATCTGTGATGGACTAGATAAGGAGACTTGAATAGTTTTCTGGAGCCCCCAGAAACTCAAGAAATGTCCTATTTCACAGAAGATAAATCTAGGATGTTTTACATGGGGAGGTACTAATCAACATTCTATTCTCACATTTAAATACAGGCACAACATTGTCCTTACCAACCTAGTGAAAAGGTAGATCTTACCACAATTGCCACTAAAACATATTTTTGGATATATAAGCATGAGCTCAGCTTTGCTGTTTTCTTCATTTTCAATTCAGATCTGTATCTTGAATCATACGTACAAGAAATGTCTGTTGAGATGATTGAATACAAATGACATAAGAGATGATCTTCAGAAACCTATTACCAAGTTTCATTTTTTTTTCATTTTATTTATTTGTTAAATTTGTTTGCCACCCACGTCACTCATTTATTGTAGATTGTCCATTATAAAATGAAAATTTTATATGAAATGAATGTTTATCTGAATTTCTGATTACAGTATTTCAGTACTTGGATGATTGTTTCTAAATACAAATATGATCTTGAAAAGAATTGGACACAAATGACAGCAATATCCCCCCCAGCACGCCCCCCCTTCATCTTTTGCTCTTCTATTAACATTTATTTTTCTCCTACAGCCAAATTCACATAAGCTCTCAGATCAACGACAGGCAATAAACCTAGGTCAAAACCCTCTTCCTATCTACCTTGCTCTTAATGTCAAGAAAAGATATAGTACTTTAGATTTTAAAGGTAAGATACTATTTTCAAAATATGAGTTTTATTTGAAGGCTAAATGCCAGATAGTAAATGTCCATAAAGTTTTATTGGCCAAAAAAGAAAAATCATAGTGTTTTTTTCTTGACTTCTCCAAGCTGATTTTTGAATTTCTAGTCTAGCTTACAATATCCCTTGGAATCTATCCCTCTTCTGGATATAATACTGCTCATTCAAGTGTTCTTATCTTCAGAGGCTAATTTGATTCAGGAAATAACAAAAAGAACATGCATAGATATAAGTCCATGGCTTTTATATCAAAATTTAACATAGAACATTATCTATTAAGTGATGTTAATAAGCTTTTTTTAGTTGTGCTAATGAAGACAAAATTAAAACATGCTTAGCGAGTGTAACCCAAATTAGTCATTTTGGTAACCCTTGGGAAAATCATTTGCAAATCTCTGCATTTTAGTCTGCACATTCAAACTATATATCAAATTGATTAGAGTCTCAAAACATCAAGAATAAACATTGAATTTAAGACATTATCTAATTATGACAGATTGTAGTTAGTTTTGCTGGAAAATTAAAGTTAATACCATGTACTTAGATGGTTTGGAGAATAATGAAGAATAATAGATCTTATATATGAAAATGTATTTGGGGGATGCATAGCATACAGTAAAGCCTGGACCAATGAAGGCAATTTCAGCTTTATGCTTGGTATAAGATGGCAAAGTCTTGGACTGAATCTATAGTTATTAAAGTGAAAAACAATCATTCACTCACTTACTCACTGGTTGACTGTATGACTCATCACGATATCTCTAAAACCAGAACAACTACAGAGATGAAACTGCCTACATACCTTTCTCTTGCCATCTAGATGCTCACTAAGAAAGGATTTTTTAAAATATTAATTTTTAACCAAGTTATTTAAGATTTTCTGACAAAGATGGACAAGGAAGCCACTGTGCATGCTCTAACTTGCTTTAAACAAATAAATAAATAAATAAAATAACTTGCTTCAGACAGCCCAGATAATTGGCAGAGTTCTGACAGACTAGGGGGGAGTATGAAAATTTACTGGCTATGCAGCCGGCCTGCCCAGGGAGAACTGCCTGGCATGAGGTAACAGGCCTCATTTCAAATGGCTGCGCACCTACCTTAGCGAAGCAGAAAGGGCTGAAAATTACTGCTGTGGCCAGGACGAGGCGCACTTGACTGAGGCCTCATTTCAAACAGCCACGGACCATTCTGCATAAGATCAAACAGTCACCAATGAAAAGCGACCCAAAATAAAAAACACCAAACACAACAGAAAACATACTTAGGCTGCGCTAGGGTCAGAAATGGCAGCGCATGCCTAATATCCCCTAAATCTCTTTACCGGGGTTTGTGTTGCTTTAAAACGTGCTGCTCTCACACCAAACGGCCCATGCTAGCCTACAAACAGGCTGCGCTGGCCTCAGAAATGGCCATACATCCCTAATATCCACAAGGCCTCTTTACCGAGATTTGTGTTGCTTTAAAATGGCCCGCGCTGAAACAGACGAGTAAGAATTTGAATTTATTATCCCACTTTTGTTCATGATTTCCCTCTTGCTGAGTATGACAGAATACTGAAATGTTATTGGTCTCTTTACAATGTATATATTCTTAATGTATTCTGCCCTGAGACAAAATTATTGTAATGCTGATCCATTTGAAAGCCAGTTATTATGTCATGCTTTAATTCATTCTCAATACATTTTAGCTCATTTTGCCCACCCTACTTTCAAGAGTTGTAATTGTAACTTCATGTTGAAAGATCATACAAAAATAACCACAAGATTCCTTAGAACAGAATTAATGTATTTCATAATCTTTAAAGTGGAGATGAAATAACACAGAAATACATTTTTACTGTTCCCTCTGTCTAAAAAAACCACAACAAATCCTCTTTCTCCTTACAAACCAACACTTCTCTTCATGCCTTAAACACACATTTAACATACAAACATCTATATACAACTGTCTCTAAAAATATCTCTATCGCGCTTATTACACTTTCTCTACAACTCCAATGAAAATTAAATTCTCTCCACAACCAATTAATCTCACTACCAACACAAAACACAAACATGTTTCTTTTTTCACAACAAAAACATTATTTTTAATACCCTCTCTCTAACACCAAAACAACTGAGCCTCTTTATCCTTTCAAACACACAAGCACACACTTCTCATTGTACATTTTACACACTTTTCAAATTCAAAGCTCTCAATAACACTTTCAATTACATCTCTCAGCCGCTTTTTATACTCTCTCTTCCACTACTAATCCAAGTCTCTTCTCTCTAAAAACAATAAATCTCACTAACACCACAAACCACAAGCATTTTTCTTTTTTCAAACATAACAATAAAAATTTTATCACATCTATCGAACAGCAACACAACAAATTGTCAACAACAACAAAAATTTCAATCATGTCTTTCAAACAATTTTAACACTCACAACTCTCCATAAAAGTTTCTATAGCAACATTTATGTCACTCTTTGTGTAGAATCGAGGACAACGAGGCCACACACTTCTCATTGTACATTTCATACACTTTTCCAATTCAACACTATCAAAATTTATCTTCAGGTAGCTTGCACTTTCATCAATAATGACACACATAAACAAAATTGTTTTATTCAACATCTATATCGCCTAATTACACAGACAAGCTACAAAAATATTCTTCAACCATTCATTCACACCAATAAATCTTCAGCCATAATTACACTTCTATGTTTAATGACTTCTTTACTTCCCTAATTATACAAAACCCATAGCGGAACATGGGTACAAACAGCTAGTTTCTGATAAAAAGATCATCATGCTGACAAAGCACAATCTGACTTTAAAATATTTAACTAAAACTAAATTCTAGAAAAAACAGAGCTTAAACTTTGCTAGTCTCAGAATATGACCTGAAAAAGTCAGCTCTTTAATAGCAGAACCGATAACTATTAACCATGAAATCTTGCACCATTATACACACAGCAATTTTTCCTGTTTGCAGTAAAGACAATACCGAATATGACGTAGAACAAGAATTAAAAACCACTTCCTCTGTCAGCTGACATTGATGTGTTTGTACTTCAGTTTAAAAAAGGAGAGAGTAAAAAATGAAATGAGCACAATCTAAGCAGATATTAGAGGGAGAGTCTATTCATTATCATTCATTTGTCACTATCATAGTTATAAAAGAGCAACACTTCTTGTTGTGAAGGAAACAATAATAGGCCAGAACATTTATACTATCATGACTGAATGCTTTAATCTGTTGGCTTATTCTGTAAATTTTGGTTAGGTATATCTACAGATGGTGTTTCTTCAGTATTCAATTATAAGTTAATAAAAGTATTTAGATTATTGGTTAGAGCTGTAGTGGCGCAGTGGTTAGAGTGCAGTACTGCATTCTACTTCTGTTACCAGTCGGCTGCCAGTAAGTTCAGCAGTTCGAGTCCCACTA
>JANHFO010009467.1:0-19965 GCA_032468095.1 Pareas carinatus | reverse complement strand
CAAAAATCCCCCGCGCAGCTGCATTCTGGACTAGCTGGAGTCTCCGGGTGCATTTCAAGGGGAGCCCCATCTAGAGAGCATTGCAATAGTTCAGATAATGTACAATATCCTTGCAGCTGACAATAAATGACTTACACAGTCATTTACACAGCGTATTCTTACACAGCATATCACAATTACATGCCCCCATTGTGCTGGTCACTGATTGGCTGCAAATTTATAACCTGGGTGTTTACTGTAAACAAAGAACAATATGTTTTTCTCCATTTGCAAAGATTTCTATTCTCATTCTCCTGCTACTGCTGCTCAGCTGACCTTCCTTGCCAGACAAGTACACAATTTTTTGTGATGTGTTTGATGATTGCTTTCTTATTGAGCAGGTGTCTGTATCATCAATTTGAAGCCAGGACCCCAGATCCATGCTAAAAGACAATACCCACTATCTACTCAAGGGTTAATCATGTTCACGGTGTTTTTTTATAGTAATCACAGTATAGATCTTACTTGTCGTTCTAAATCACTACCCACATTTTTGTTACTATGGTGGATATTTTTTTTAGGCCCTATAAAACTATATACTCCTAAACAACATAACCATTAGGGGTCAATACCATTGCCTCTAATTTCAAATTTACTGGAATACCTTCAAAAAAACATGCATTTTCACAAAATTGGTCTTGAGAAATGCATACAATTAAAATATACATCAATCGAAATGCAAGAGGACCACAATTAATTGACAGTGTTTTATATTAATATGGCAATTAGAATATACAGCAATGACTATTAGATTGATTAATTGTAGCACAATCCTCTCAGATTGATAAATTAATTATTTTCTAATATTTTGAATCATTTTTACTGGTCTATTTAAATGACATGAATTTTTTTCTTCAGAAGACCCAATCTTGCATGAGGCTCACAGCAGAAAGGTTTTAAGAATGATTCCACAAAATAATTGTTTGTAAGGTTATAAAATTGCACATTTGAGTTTCCTTAACTGAACTATTTGGGTTACCAGGTAACTAGAAAAGGAATACAAACAGATCATGCAAAAGTACAATGTGTACTTTTATGGCAGGCATCTAGAAATCTGAACCATGTCTGGTGATTTCTGGGATTTGCAGATGTTTATAGAACGTTCATATCTGATGTTGTGAGATAAACAAGATCTCTTCTCTACTTCTAAAAAAGGTCATAATTTCAAATGGTCTGCCTAATAAAAACAGCTTTTAGAACTTGAACATTATTTTCTTCTTCCTAGCCAAGGCAAAATCCCAATCTCTCTTGTCTCTTTTCTGCAAACAACTCAATTACTATACAAGCAGCATTTGGATTTGTCCTTCTCCAAGCATTAAGAGAGAGGAATGAAGATCTTTCTGCATGTTTATTATTTCTGATTGCTGCTGCCAATCTCAAAGGAACGCTGACATTTAAAAAAAAGAATTGCTTGTGATAAAAGGTGTATTCCAGCAATGGAGAAATTTCTTGAGGAAGAAATGCACCCATTGCAAGTATACACAGAATTAGGAAAATGCACAGAAAGAATAGTGTTATGCCTGGCCACATTTTTCCCATTTCAATGTTTAGATCATTTACATTCCTTGCACACCAAAAAACTATCTTACTAAAATTTCCTTGGCCACAGAAAAGTAGGATTCATATAGCAAGTTTCATATACAATGTAGATAACCTCCAATGATTTTTTTCAGCAAAAAAGAACATAAGGGATTTTCAGTCACTAACAAATGCAATAAATCTTTATCTAAGCAAACAAATTTAGTTTTTTCAATCTCTTCTTTTCCCATCATTTTCACCAACTATTCCTTCAAAATGAGTATTCCAGAATCTTTCCATTTTCATGCATATAACTCTCACAGCAGTGATCATAAAGGCAACAAAATCTTCCATGGTTTTCTTCTAGTTATATGACCATGAAACTCAACAAAAGCAATTTTGATTGAATTTAGTTGAAGACTAGTTGAATCTAGTCTTTAAAAATTATTTGTATTAGTATATGTAATTGAACCTGCCAAGAATGATAAAATGACTCTTCGTGTTGTCCCCATTTCTAACATAATTTTGAGATAGCTTTATATATAACATATTTTTTCTGGTGTTATATTTCAATGATACATCATTTTACATAAAAAAGACCTCTTTTAGGTTATAGCATAATATGACTTTCAACTGTTTCAACCATGTTTTCTCACTATTTCAACAATATGTCCTAATTTTTATTCCAATTTTTTTTCATACATTCTTTACTCACCTGTTTCAAATTTCAGCAAGATATTATACATTTTGGCAATTGCATACTCATCATTTTTACATAATTCAAATTCAAATTCTGTTTTGTGTTGTTCAATTCCAATTGCGCTGTTTTCTACCTTGAATGTTTTTCTTAATTATGTATATGATGACTATTGAAGATTAAATTCTTCTAGTTTTCTTGATTTAATTGTATTCCTATATGCATATATAGAGATATGCATCCATATACTCTTACATACTCTTATCCTATAGTCAGCAACCAGCAACCAGTAGCAGACCTTTACCTTATATTCTCCATTCTCAACAATATTATCACTCAATTCTCTTTGGGGTAAAAACTCACATTGATCTTCATGAATAAAGTTCTGTAAAACTATTTTTATTCTCTTATCTAAATTCATTGTAACTAACATAGTCATTATTTATTAAACCATGTAGTCGTTTTTTTGGTGATGTCAAATCTTAACCTTCTTTAGATGTTAGATGTTTAATGTGAAGTTAGCCTCTATCCAACTGTCCAATATATTTCCAGTCTGTAAAATTAAATTCATCATTTTTGCAATGGTTGTAATAATTCATTTTCAAAATGTTAATAAAAATGTATAATAATTATATTTATAAATGATAATATAATTTATAATAAGAATCTGATAAACCATCTGCTCCAGATTGCTTTTCCTATCAGAGTGAAAGAATCTACATGCATCTGTTGAACTCAATAATGGCAATATACAAAAGTAGTTATAGATTTGCAGGTGTTTTATATATTATATTAACACATATTGATATAAACTTGTAACCACCAGAATATCACTGGGTTTATTCAAGAGTTTTGCTGTGTCTTAGCCCTCTACTTGTTTTCCCTTCTGCATCAGTCTGTTGAAAGCTTAAATTGAAATGGGCTTTACAAAGTTTTACTAAAGACATAACTATTTTAATTAGGAAATGCAGTGCTGAGGGGACATCAGAACACAGCCAAAAATCTAATGGGTTTGCTTTTGCTATGCTTTCTGAGGTTTATCCCATTAATTCTTACCATTTCAAGTACTGCATAAGAAAAAAATGTTATCCAAATTATCTTTTATTAAAAAAGAAATCACGGTCAAGAATGCAGCAGTCAAAAGTATTATTATCTGTTCTCTCTAGAAAAAGAGATCTTCTGGGAGAAATTGCTTTTTGTAATCTTATATCTGAACTTGCTGCCAAGAAAAATAGGTGGGAAAGGATAACTGCTATAATAACCTGAATATAATTTGTGGCTTTGTGAAAACATTCAAACTTTCTTGATATTTGTGTTAATAGTTGAAGCTAGAAAGGAGAATCCTTATGCAGAAGGCTTGAAAACCTGTTGCATTGGTATTAAATTGTTGTACTTTGCTTTGGTCATTGATATTAAGAAAAAATAATGAAGGCATTCCATAGATAGGACCCACTTACCTACAGGACTGTATTCTGCCAGCCAATACCTCCCACCGACTGGTTCGTTCCCACAGAGAGGGCCTCTTCAGGGTGCCGTCGGCCAGACAGTGTCGGCTGGCGACCCCCAGGAGGAGGGCCTTCTCTGTGGCCGCTCCCACCAACTGGAACGACCTCCCCCCAAATATTCGTACCATTACAGACCTCCGTGTTTTCCACCGGGCTATAAAAACGTATTTGTTTGCCCAGGCCGGGCTGTCTTAGGATACTCTGTCCCCCCTTGCCTGTATATACTTTATTAATTTTAATTCGGTTTTAAATTGGTTTTAAAATTTGCTTTCTAAATCAGCCGTTAAATTTATTGTATTTTAAATTGTTTTTAAATGTGTCATTTTGTTGTTTGTCATTGTCTTAATTGTTTTAATTTTTATATGGCTGTGCACCGCCCTGGGTCCGTTCGGGGAGAAGGGTGGTATACAATTGTAAATATAAATAAATAAATAAATAAATAAATAAATAACTCTTAATAGCTAACATCTATATACGTTTTAAGGGGAGATGGTTTTGAGACCTCTAGCATGAGGTCCAGACCAACAAATAAATATATATAAAATCCTCTTTAGTATGGGAGCATATACTGTAGAAAAAAAGAAGGCATATGAATAGATTCTATTCATTTTGCTATTATTTCCATCAGGGTAATGGGGATAGCATGTACTGAAAAAACTAGTAAGTTCTTGCTAAATATTTTTGTTTCATAGGCATGTGGAGTAATATCTATTCCCAGAATCTGCTTGATGCCTTATATTTAGCAGATTGTTCAGAAGACTTCTGGCATAAATGGACAAGAACTAGAATGTATGAAATCGGTCAGTATAGTAGATTGTGATTTCTGTTTTGGTTAATTTGCCCAGAAGATGCTTCTCTTTGCTGAGCATTTTGGAGATGATTTGGTGCTAAATTAATTATCTGGAAATGGAAAGCTTGGGGAAGAGTGCCCCCTTCTTATCTTCCTTTCTATTATTACCATATACTGTTCCTCCATTCCAACTCTACATGGATTTGTAGAGTATCCTATTCAAGTCTTTGTATAAATGTGTATATCTGTTTTATTTTTTAACATCTAATAAATAATTGATATAAAGTATTTGCACATTACTTGAATGATGTGCACATACATTAAAACATATACAATACATAGCAAAACATAAAAACCCAGAAAACTAAAGTCAAAACAGCAGTGAAACAACCTGTCTTCTAATATCAAGAGAAAACCAGACATAATTTAAAACAAGCAATGTATTCAAAATAATTTTCAGAATAGGCAAACTTTGAAAAATCAATCATTTTTAGATCAGGGTCTTCAAACTCTTACATTCATTGACCCCTTCACAATTCAAATTGTTCAGCAACTCCCAAACTTTTAGTATACAAAATAATTTAATTAATGCTACTTTAATTGCTATTAACAACTCAAGGCTGCTGTCATTGATGACTGACCTGGCAACACTGTTTTGCTGATAGCCACCTCACTTTCAGGACTAGGGACAGATACCCCAAAAGATTAATTGACTCCAATCAATATTCCATTATTTATTGACTCCTATATAAACCCCAAACATTTATTGACCCCTTGGATAGACCTATCAGCTCTTGGGGTTCAATATTGACCATTTTGCAGAACCCTACTCTAGATGGACTGAATTCCATGTTTTCAATTAAAACAAAACTGAAATATAGTTTTTGTCCTGGGCCAATGCAGAACTTTGAAGAATGTGATACCTGGAATATTTCTTAAAGACCAATTCCAGCCAGGACTTGAATCTCTATACTTCTTGCCTGGGAAATATCATACAGACATGACAGCAATGTGGCAATGTGTTGGACTCAGGTTAAGAGGCTGCATGGTTGGTATACTAGAAAGCCCATCCAAAGGAGGAAATGTAAGACTATTGTGGAAATTATAATTTTTTTTACAAAATCAAAATTTAGTAAACTTGCAGGTACTAAATTTGCTCTTTTAAGTAACATTCAGTTTTATTTGAAGTTTTATCTTTGCAAACTGCAGATAACCTCTTAAATTGTTTTGTTTTGGCCTATGGGTTAATTTTAAGAACACAGCTGGTTATTGCAGAATTCAATCTGGGTTGGCCATCGGAACCAGAGGTTTTGTCTTCTGAGCTTTCGGACTCATGCTGGAGCCCATCCCCAGGGAACTTCTTTCTCATCAGATGAATTCCTCTGAATGGGCTGCTTGAATGATGGATCTAAATAAAGTTTTCTCTGTTTTACAGAAGAAGATATTCCCCCTCGGATGCCCAAGAGACCATATGTGCAGCCAACACGTCTTTTCATCCCTAATGGTTCTGTGTCAGATGCGATTAGAGATGTTGTAACACTGCGTCCAGTTGTTGCATGCTACTCCAATTTTATGAAAGGTTTGCAGATGAACAACAAATACTTGGAGAACAACAGCTTTTCTATGTGGAAAGGTGATATAGATAAAATTTCTTTATCTAATCTCTTTACATTTCTCATGCTGTTCATACTGGTTATTTCTCATGATTCTGTGCCACCACAACAATAATCTACTATATAGCACTGGGAGATTGTAGAAAACAGCTGTTCAAAAAGAAATTAAAAGTGCAATCACTTAAAAAAAACGTGACTATATTGTTTGACAGTATTCTTCCTTGCTGTTTGTTTCTCCTCATCCTTTTCTATTGCTTTTTTCCCACTGGAAAAAAAATCTTAAGTCATATGTTGACCAATAAGAATGTGAATAATTCATTGCTGGAAGTCAACTATAAATTCTCTTTCAAGAGTTAAGTGATCGTTCTTGTAACCAATTCTCATGCATGAAAAATCCATAATTCTAAATTTCAAATTATAAAAACTTAGTCAGAAACAGCTGGAAGATATTTCTTTGCAAGTAAAATTTTACTGAGGAATATTTGCATTCTCTTCCTTTCATTATTTACAAACCTCTATTACAACAGGGATTGAAAACCTGCAAATCTCCAGATGTTAGAAGTCAAAGCATTGCTAAAAGAATAGTCAAGAATGTTTTTTTTAAAAAAGCAAACAAACAAACAGTAGGCCAAGAAAGCCAAATAACACTTTAAAATGTTTGGTATGGTAAATATGCATTTTGTCTTTCAGATACTGTACTGGATTGTAACCCCAATCAACTGACTGAGTCTGATGACTATTTGGAGCTTGTAGATACAGCTTTCTTTATCAATACCAGCTGCCCACCTCTTTTAAGGCCAGAAAGACAAGTGGACATTATTATACATTTAAATTACAGTGGAGGAGAACAGACATTGGTGAGATACTTTTTTATTCTCTATAGTCACTGGCTTCTTCATTCATGTTTCACTTCTAAAGATTATTTGAAGGTTATTTGAAAATCCTTCTCTCTTCACTTCTTATAAAACAGTAGTGCTAAGAAGATTTCCAAGATCCCTTCCAACTCTGTTATTCTGTGTTCTATATTTCTGTCAGGTATGATGTGCCTATGGTATTCCTGACAGTTACCTGTCCATAGCCATAGCTCCATGGCTTAGCACCCAGATATTTACAGGACCGCATTCTACCAGCTAATACCTCCCACTGACCTGTATGCTCCCACAGAGAGGGCCTCCTCAGGGTGCCGTTGGCCAGATAATGTCGCTGGCGACCCCCAGGGGGAGAGCCTTCTCTGTGGCAGCACCTACCCTCTGGAATGACCTTCCCACTGAGATTCGAACTATCTCCCACCTCCGTGCTTTCCGCCATGTCGTAAAAATGCACCTCTTTATTGTGTTTTTAAATTGTTGTACTTGTATGTTTTTTGCCACCTGGGTCCCTTTGGGGAGAAGGGCGATATAGAAATTTAATAAATACTAATACTAAATACTAATACTTTGGAATGGGCTTCACAAAGAATAGGCTTTGTGAAATCAAAGATGTATTTATATCTTTTGGGTCTTGATTTCTCTTGTGTTTAACACTTTAGCCACTGGACTTAAGCACAAGGTACTATCATGGGCAGGGCATCCCATTCCCTAAGACTGTTCTGACAGAAGAAGAGAGGAAGCATCTCAAGGAATGTTATCTCTTTGATGAATCGGAGAGTTCAAAGGCTCCTATATTGCTGTATTTTCCACTGGTGTGTGACACCTTCCAAAAATACAAGTCACCTGGTAAGTTGCAAAGGCTATTTGGGGACCACTTTGCTTTCCTACCTGCTGACCTTATTTCCTGTATATGTTTCTCATGTATGTGTCCCTAAAGGAATTGACAGTAATGTTAAAACAATGGTATAAAATGAATGTATTTACTTAGTGTATTGCATATTATACATGGACTAGCAATATATATTAACATTTCACCCAGATTAGTAAAAAACAATTAAATATAAATGTCAAAAAGATCTATGTTCAAATATAAAATGAAAATAAAGATTAATACTAGTGAGAATTTATTACTGGAAAAAGACACTATAGAAAGGATGAGTTTTTAGCAAATTCTAAAGCTTGACAACAATTAGGGCCTAGTATTCCAGAGAAGATGAATTGGATGCAGCATTTCTTTCTTCAGAACTTATTTTCAATGCTTCATAAAATGAACAATTTTATATCACTACTATGTATTAAATCTGTTTACTGTATAGTCCTTTCCTCCTTTTATTTCTGTAGGCATGGAACGTAGTTCAAGTGAGATGGACGATGGCTATGCTGATGTGGAAAGCATTATTTTTTCTCCATACGCTACAGGCATCCTGCAATACTCAGAGGAGGACTTCAATAAACTGATAAATTTGACCCACTACAATATTCTGAACAATGAAGAAATGATTCTTCGGGCTTTACGAACAGCAATTGAAAGAAAAAAGCACCAAAATTTATGTTCCTCTTTATAATCCTTTCCAGTGCTTTCCCCATATTTTCTAACCTGGGAAGCTAACAGGTTTAATTCATTTGTTCTACTGGCCAGTAATAAACACATGGATAGGCATCAAATTTAGAAAAATCCATTTGGAACAGAAGTTGGAGCTTTTTAAATTGAAGGAGGGCTTTCTGAAATTAATTCAATCCATTTGTTGTGGTCAATGCATGTATTTGGCATGCCTCCTCCCCCTTCAAAAGTGCTTTATCTTTGTTCATATACAATAACAAGGAAGCAGGTATATTGAGAGATAGAGCTCAGAGATTATGTATTCAAAACTTGCTTTACCAAATGGAATTGGAATAAAAATTTAAATTCTAGTTCAGTATATTATAAGCTTTATTTAAGTACAGTCATCAAATGGCAAAGGATTCTGAATTTCAAGTTTGGGACTTAGTTTACAAATTCGAAGATGGCTGTACCAAGTGAAGATATGTATTTATGTATCAGATGTGTATGTATGCATAAGATACACATTACAAATCAAATGTAGATCAAAATAATGATTTTGCAACTCTTCAGTACCCGAACTGTAGCTGTGAATTTCTGATATTTTTATTTCATCTTTGCCCAGGATAGGCTGGAATTGATGTGAGGGAGGGGTCATCCTTCCAAAAATGCCCACCACCAGAAATCCTGTTTTTTCCCAGCAATTTTTGAGAATACTGAGTATCCCAAAGATGCTTTTTCAAAATTTGCACTGCAAAGTGAAATGCTGTGAAAGAGAAAAAAGAAACAGCACTTCTGGTGGAAGATATGGCAGTGTGGCAGCAGACTTGGGAAGCTCCTGAGTTGAACTGCCTGACAGCTAGTGGATTGGGCAGGTTCCATGTTTGGTTACGACTCTAAAGTTGTCCCTGAGAGGCAGCAAAGAGAGGGGATGTTCCGCAGTCTCAGGGGAGATGGTGACAACTCTGGGACTGGAAAAGGATCCCTCGAGAAATCTACGATGCTGGGCTGCAATAGATATCACAGCATTTAGCCGCAGACAAACTGCGAAGCAAGAATGAAGCAGCTTGGAAGCAAGCCACAAAATAAGCCTGAAATCAACATCTAGCCACCTGGGTGACTAAAATCCTACCCCAAAGGATTACTCTGCCTGATTAAAAAGAAAATGTAAAAAAAGTTGATGCCCGAAAGAAGAAGAAAAATGCTGATTAAAAATGGAAGGGACTATTTTTTTAAAAAAAATATGGAACTGAAATAGAGTCTAGAAAGGTGAAAATAATTTTTTATTTATATTAAAAATAAAAAGATATTGCTTCCATAGTGCAAGACTGGTAAAAATCCTTAAGTTGCTGGTGGAGAATTTTTAAAAGAGTTAAAACCCGGTGATGAAGTGAAAGTGAGAGAGAAAGCCTGACCTTGAGAAGCAGCTGTGGATTGTTTATTCTAACAAGAAAGAATATATTCCGATTTATACAGAAGCAAAACTCCAAAACCTGTTGTTAAGTAAAGGAAACATTAGGAGGGACTTCTACAAAAAAATGAAAATGACAACACAAATGGCAAAGCGAATACACGAAATGCTTGTGACTCCATGTCACAAGAAGCTAATTTTAAAGAGATTTTACAGAAACTGGATGATAGGTGCATACAAAAGCCAAAAGAAAAAAATGAAACTAAAGAAAAGATGGATGATTGTAGTATGGAAAATAACTACACCAATAAATTGGAAAGAATAGAAGAAACAAGAAACAGCACCAGGCCTCCATTTCTAACATCAGCAACCACTGAAAAAGTGGGAAGCTCTCTGGAGTCTGCAAGTGTACTTCTAGGTCACTGTTTCTGAGTCTTGGCAATTTTAAGATGCGTGGATGTGCTGGGCAGGGAATTCTGGCAGTTCAAGGCTACACATCTTAAAATTGCCAAGAAGAAAAAAGTGCTGTGGGCAATAATCACATTTGGCCAAGGGAAAATAATAGGAAGCGCAACAGGGCTACAATATGGGGAATGCCAACTTAGAAAATGTCCAACCTAGAAAAATGTATTTGTGGTATCAAATATGATGACCAAGGTGGAACTGCTATTTGTGGCATTTATGAAATCTGGTAGTTAGGACTAGATTCACTTAGACTCTGATTAGTGGCATTTGTGCTACCAATATCTGGGCAAAGAGGCAGATTTCATAGTTGTTGCTCAACTGAGAAACATTTGATTGCTATCAGACAGGAGCCACCTGTCACATGATGGACAGAGTTATTAGGAACAGAAGGGATGCAAATGGCCAAAACGCATATTTAAAAATATTACCCAAGAAGCAGAATTGGAATAATCTGGGGTTTGAGTAGATGCAGAATATTGGAGAGGATTTGTATAATCCCTTGAATAGTACTTTATTTTCAAAAACAGTTTAAATGTTCCATGTAACCTTTTTTAAAAAAACATTCAGAATAGTGTTTGATTTTCAAAAACAACTAATGTGACTGTGCAGTTATTATTTGATTTTCAGAATTGCTTCCTGTCCCAGTTTGGGAGCTGGCATTAACTTGTAAAGACCTTCATGGTTGAGGCCTCAGATTATGAAGGAAGAGCTTATGTCAAGAGAAGTGACTTTATAATTCCTTGATGGGGGATTGCCTGATGCAAGATCAACCCATCCCAGTGAAATACTCCTGAGGCTGACTGAATTTTATTTTCAACGCAAGGCAAAAAAATGTTCATTCTCCCAGCAATTAATCAATTAATGTATTAACCTCAAACAAGTCTTAGATACTTCTGCTGCTTAGAAACTCCTCAGGTTCCTCGGTTTTTGGTTTTACCATTTATGTGTCATGCCCCGTAATTATTATATTGTTTGTTAACTTATTCAGAATTTCACTAGATGCTCTTAGTATGTTGTAAACCATTCTGAAAAAACCTCATTTTGTAGCACACACTACCAATCTTAAAAATGAAAATGAAATCAATCTCTTTTATTATGCAGACCAGGGGTCTTGCTTATACAGAGCAGTGTTTTATCATCAACATCTTATTGTTCTCCAATACCGAAATAAAAAGATAATGGAACTGCATTCAGTTCCATAGATTGACTGATTGATTGCAGAGGACATGAAATTCATGAAGCTGTACAAAAAGAAAACATATATATGGAATCCAGCTGACTTTCCTTGAAATATTTAAGCTGGATCTGACTTAGTTTAGTAGATGAATAGATTAGGAAGTTAAAAATGCTTCCTGGAAAATTGCAGTGTGAGCAGTCAGTTCAATAATGAGTGAGCCACCATGTTGTTGCCTCAAAGACAACCTTAGATACACTTAACACTTTTCACAGAACAGGTGTTAATCACTTTTCACTATCTCACCGATTTACAACACCGCCAAGTACATGATGAACATTTTGATCAATCTACACAATAATCTAGGCACAGTTACAATAAGGGATGCAAAGGAATTTTGCAAGTTTTTTTTCCTGCACCAATTTGTTTTTTGTTAACTGGAAGATTGATTTTTCAAACAGGGGAATAGCTGTAAAACATGTATGAAGGCCTACCAAAGCCAGTCACGGCAAAAAGAGCAAAAGTTCTATTCAAAACTCATTTATCACAGCTTTCGGGTCATAAAAAGTCCACTTTTTATTTACTACAGGTGGCAATTTTGATAAGGAGATGCGAGTTAGACTTAGTGGAAGAGGAATCCCAAAAGGCCAAACATTGCTTTAGTTCCAGTTGGTGAGGTCTTGCTTGCTTGGATTTGTCCAATTAAGGTTTGGAAATAGCATGTGTATTAGAGGAGATCCCATGTTTTGTACTTATTATGCATTATCCTGATATGAACATGCTGAAAGTTCGTTGTTCTTCAATATTTGAATGAATCATTTCCAAAAGTGAAAGGAAGAGTTTTCCAGGAATCTGGTAAAATCCTTGCATGATTTTATATATGATTCACATTTTTCTTTTTATTAAGATTTATATTACATATGAGGTTTATACTGTTGATTATTCAATCAAAACAAGTGACTTATTAAAACATTGTAGCATCAGATTTCATATCTGCCTTTTTCTTTATATCATTGTTTTTTTTAAATAATGCAAAAAGGAGAAAATATTACAGACCAAGGGCTATATAATGTAATTTTTCTAGCACTTCATATATCCCAAATATGATACTTTTTAAGCACTTCTCAATTAGAAAGATAAATTTGAGATGATGTATATTTTATACTGGACTGCAAGGCGATCAAATCAGTCAGTCCTGGAAGAAATCTACCCCGACTATTCATTACAGAGCCAGGATGGTGCAGTGGTTAAAAGCAGCACTGCAGTCTGTTTCTGCTGACTGCCGTCTGCCATTAGCCATTAAGTTCAGCAGTTCGATTCTCACTGGCTTAAGGTTGACTCAGGCCTTCCATCCTTCCGAGGTCGGACAAATGAGGACCCAGATTGTTGGGGGCAATATGCTGACCGTGTAACCCACTTAGAGAGTGCTGTAAAAGCACTGTAAAGTGGCATATAAGTCTAAATAATAAATAAATAAATAAATAAATACATTAGAAGGACAAATGATGAAGCTGAGACTCAGACATTTTGACCACCTAATAAGAGAGGACTCAATAGAAAAGGCGGTGATGTTGGGAAAGATGAGAGGCCAAAGGAGAAAGGGACGGCAGAGAATCAGATGGCTGGATGGTGTCACCGATGCAGCAGGCATGAGCTTGGGCAGACTGCGGGAGGCTGTGAAGGACAGAGAGGCCTGCCGGGCTATGGTCCATGGGGTTGCAAAGAGTTGAACACAACCTAGCGGCAACAACAGCAACAACATTTTACATACTATTGCTCTGATTATTATAAGTTGCATAATTCATGTTCAACATGTCTCATATCAGTAATTTGATAAGCAAGTGTTAAAATGTCTAAAAATAATAAACAAATCCTTATTAAAATAATTCCCATTTCAGCTCTTCCCCCCCCCCAAACCTGGCAAACCTTTGGAGAAAGAAAACTGTGTGAATGGCAAATTCTGTTTTTTGTTAATTCAAAGTAGCAATGGCAATACAGATAGCATGGTAATTATTACACTGCAATTGTGTTTTTACATTTTGCTTGTATCTTTTCCACTAATTAAAACAAGCAGAATTTGCAGATGTGTATATATTTAGAATTTTATATAAGAATATCATCTCAAAATGGTTGCAAAGGTTATATGACTAAATATATAACATGAAAAGACCAGGTCACATATACTTTGAATATACAAATTCTACGAAATTACACACACACAAATTACAGTTATTTTTCCAATCCATAGTTATAATTGTAATAATTCTATTAAGATGTTTTATTTTCCAATCTGTAAAGTATAAGCCATTCCAATGCTCAGTCTTTATATTATGCTGAATTCCCTCTGCCTATAATAATTTAAATAGGCAATTAATTGAAAACAGGGAGGTACAACTCATGGTCTGCATCCAGCTGTCAAAGAGGCCTGGAAAGGTCCCTATGCTTTCCCCAGATGGTGCTCCCCCCCCCGCTTTTCCATTCCATTATGCTGTTGCCCATGCTATACTTTCTTGTCCCTTTCTTCTTTCTTTTCCCTTTCCTTCTTAATCCATAATTCCATCTTGTTAGAATTCAATGTTCATGTATTTTGTACAACTACAACAACAACCAGTAGATGGCAGTGTTTATACATTTGAAGTTTCACCTGTGCCTATACTCTAGGTCTTTTTCTCTGAATAAAAAAAGTTTGCTGCTTCTTTGTTGCAATTAAGCAGAAAAGCACATGTGGACTGTGCACAGTTTGTTGTATAGGAATTTATATAGAATTTCTAACATATCTCACTGCTGTCTTGCTACTCTCCCCACGAAGAAGCAGAAGTTCTATTGTTTTTGAAGCAGCAGGAGTGTTTAGTCTCTTTCACTGGGAGAAATGGACAAACAACAGCTGGATAATCAGTTAATTCCAGGAATTCTGTGAAGCTTTAGAGAGAGGAAGGGGCTAAAAGGTATCGGGGTAGAGTTCTAGGAGATGACCTGCTGCTGATATTTTAACGAGGTCTTCCCCCCCCCTGCACTGCTTATATAGCAACAGTGTACTCAGGCAGCAGATATACGATAAATTTCTCATCTTTCCTACACCTAAATCTCCTCTCAGTCTCTCTGTTTGTTTCAAAATATTTGGAGAGTACTATCACATGCCATTTAAAAGCGATTCACACTGTGGGAAGGCACCCACAGAATGAAATATACTGCAGAATAGTAAAAAGAAGCAGAGTGGAATGTTTCCCCTGAAGGAGAGGAGAAGAGACATCTTGAAGGCAGAAAGCAGTCCCATCCTACTATAGGAAGCCTGAAGAAGATATCTTTAGGTATGCATATTTTTAATCCATTCAGAAAGCTGGGGCAGTCTATTCATAGGCAAAGGACCGCCAGAAACTCCAGTTAAGCAACACCTTGAAAAGATTAACCCAGACACCCCTAGGATTTGCAGTTCCTCTTTGCCTGCAGAGCCAGTCATGACCCCTATATGACCCCATAGAAATTTAGCAGTTGCCATTAAAATATTAAAAAAACCCACATTCTTGCACAAGAATAGGCGCCACCTTTCACAAAAACCCCCAAATATGTAAACATTCACCTACTCCCAACCCCATTTTGATCAGCTACCCCCAGGGACATGCTACTTTCATGCAGCTGCTTCCAATTCATTTCTTCAGCGTCTATCTCCCAGCTGGGAACTAGACTGTATTTTTTCTCCAACAACACAGATATGTGCATCACTTGATGACTGAAACGGTAAGAAAGAGACAGCGTTGTGCTACCATTGTTATAAATGTCCAGCCAGACAGGGGGGAAGAATCAAGTGGGGAATCAGCCTTGAATCATTGCACAGTTGCAAGAGAATCAGGATTGACAACCCAGCCCAGCTCCCAAACTCCATGGAACCTTATCTATCTGTTCCCAAGAGAAGGCAGGCAGTCTAAGGAGATTTTTGCTGTTATGTTCAATGTTAAATTCAGCGCATCTGAATGAATGAATGCGACGACCGTCATTGGTCAGTCGGAGTGAGTGCGGGCGGCCAATCAACAGGAGGCGGCACAAGTGCTCTGAGCGTTGATTGGCCAGGTCGCGCCAATTCGGGAATTTCAAAACCTCGTCTGTTCTGACTATAAATAAAGGGACACCAAGCATGTGCTGGTTGTCTCGGTTTACTTTTGCAATTAAAGGGTTTGAGTTATCAGCGTGTCTGTGTCTCAATACCCACAACAAAATATTTGCATTATAGGCAGAATACAGTACTTAGCTTGAACTCTACACATGTGGATCTGGTCGCTTGCACCTGACATTCACAGATAAAATATGTGTTACATCCTAGTTATCTTACCACAATGTTTTCCTATTATGTTTATTCACATTTAAATCTATATAGTAAGCATTAAGCATTAAATAATCAAGTGATGCAGAATAGTGATGCACATTATACATCAACACAGTAATTAAAACAAAACTGTTAAGGATTATCATCCGGAAAGGCTTCTGCTATAATGCATTTATTAATTGTTAGGTATTGTAAGACTGCTAATTGCTATTTTTTTTCCACCATAGGTTATTGTACTCATCTCTCCTTTCTGAAAATTACGTTAAACATGAATGTTTGCAAGCTTGAACTGAACTCCTTCCTTTGTATATATATCTTTTGCTTTGCTTAGGGATTGTCAGATGCGAACAGCCAGACCCGCACATACAGAGTTCAAGCTAACTACTGTATTATGTTCTGTCTGTAATTCAGGAATTTTCCCAGTCTGCCACCTAATTTGAGAACAATTAAATAAAATTCCAAGGAACTTGGAGAGGGGAGGTTAGTCTTAGACCCTTTGCAGTTGCACGGTGATTCCAGGCTAAATCTACACTTGATCCCTCTTCCCTGCCAGGTTGGCTGCTTCCCAACAGAAATGGCAAAATGCTACCTTTTTTGGGGGTATGGTTAGGTAAGAGTTGAATAATTTGAGAGAGGTCATGAATTAATTAACTGATAATGTGCTGTCAAGTTGATGCTATTTCTTAGTGACCACATAGATGGACTTAGTGACCTGACCCTTTGAATCTTCCAATGGTACACCCATTGCCATGGCAATAAAGTCCATTCCCCATGTGTCTGTTTTTTCTTCTTTTTCTTCTCTTTCCTTCTACCTTTCCCAGGATTATGGTATTCTTAATAGATGAACCATGACTTAGCTTGTCTTTTTAAAAATATAAAATATTTTTATATTTCCTTTAATTAAACAAGTATGCTCTCTGTTTGATGAGTCAGTCATTCACTAATCCAAACAAATATTTTGACATTTTAAGAACCAGTATCAGCTGGCTCAATAACACCACCCTTGAATTCTATTGACCTGTTTTAAAGAACCTATGCACTGTTTAAAGGGTGGATGTTTGTATTTTTCAGTGACCAAAAAAAGAACTTTCAAATGAATTTGGGAATGTAAAGCTGACAAGATGGGATCATATAAAAAGTGTCTAGAGCACAGATATGACAAGGCTAGTCCTGTTATGGCATCCCCTTTGAAGTCTCCTTTGCCTTGGTGTGCCATGATGTCCCGGTGGGGCAGTTTTTGCATAATTAACATCATTGCCGATGCTCAAATGCTACAAAAGCACAACTTGCTCCTTTCTTGTTGGCATAAGAAAAGCTTGCCAATCCTGATGACTATTTTGTTTGCTCTAATTGTCAATTATTGTTTGAAAGCAGACTGGCTGCAGCCCCTGCACTCCTTGTTTGTTTTTTTCCCTAGCGTGGAATGATTCAAGTATCATTTTTACTTGCTCTCTACTTTCTGGAAATCAAGCTATAATAATTAATTTCAGTGGCTGTTGTGTAGAAACCCTTGCTGCTATGAATCACAAGTAGACAGGGTTGAGTTTAAACATTTGAACAATGTTTCAATATAACAAAATGCTTATTTATTTATAATATTTATAACTCTGGGCATAATATAGTGGATTCCAATACTTTTAGTTAGCCTTTTCCCACCCCGAGAATCTGGAGGTAAATTCCATGGCACCAAGTAAATGTATATCTATTATTTGAGACTTGGTGAGCAACAACTCATTTGGCAGGTATTAGAAATAAAGCAAGATTGTGGAAAGTGCCGTAAGCAGTTTATTTAAATACACAAGTATTCATTTTCTTGAATAAGAAAGACGTTTGACAGCTTCAACCAGTTTTAACATAATTGTACTTGTGGAAGAAATAGGATTTATGAGATCTAAAATTATCCTAGATAACAAATGTATAAATGCGTGGAAACATAATTTAAATATTTGGACTCCTTCCAGTCAGGTTTCAGGCCTGAAAATACAACTGTAACAGCATTAGTTGTGCTTTGTATGACCTCTGGTCGGAATGGAATCGAGGTAGCATATCCATCCTGGCTCTCCTTGACCTCATAGTGGCTTTCTGTACCATTGCCATGGTATCCTTTTGGGTCGGTTCTGGGAGTTGTGTGGGTAGAGGGCACAGTCGTGTACTTCTTTTGAGGTCAGTCCCAATCTGGTCTGAGAGGGAGCAAGACGTCCAGCTCATCCCTCTGCTCTGTAGGGTACCACAGAGCTCAGTGTTTGCCCCTTTCCTTTTTAAGATTTACATGAAGTCAGTGGGTAAGATCATCTGTCACCATGGAATAAGGTATGATCAATATACAGATGATACTCAGTTGTACACCCCTGTGAACTAAGTGTTCTGTGCATGCCCACTCATGGTGCTTGGAGTCTGTGGGGGTCTGGGTGGAAAACAACAGGCTTCTGTTGACTTCTGGTAAAACAGAGTGCCTATGGGTAGGAGCCTCTTCTCTATCTGGGGGTTTGCCATGTTTGGATGTGGATGGGGATACACTGTCCCAAATGAATCTTGTATGTAATCTGGAGGTCCTCCTGGACTCACAACTCCTGCTCAAGGAGCAGGTGCCAATCATAGCTAGAATGTAGAACTCTAGGTATTCAGATGGCTGGGCTGTAGGAAGGGTCATGCGTCAGTGGGTTGTCATGGCAATGCTTGTACAGGCCTCGTTATCTGTGGTAACTTTTTGGTTCTCAAAACATTCTTTCATTGTTTTGGCTTATATGACCTTCTTCTTGTTTATCACCAAGATGTGAGCAGAACACTGTCTCTTGGTTGATATGCTCTAAGAAGGCCTTTTTTAGGGGGTTGGGGGACGGGACTTAGGGGGGGAAGTTGAGCTAAGTATCCACCAATAGAATGGCTTTTCTCTACTTTCTGCCTTTTGCTGTGAAACCTGTACTTATTGAATAAATGCCCTGAAGAAGGTCAGACATCTTTTGATCATCCAAATGACTGGACCTGATTTCCTTCACTAGGAGACTCTTTGCTCAATTTTGTGTTGTGTACCAGATACACCTCTTCATGGATTGAGAGTTTCTTCTTTCAATCATACCCTCGTTATCCCCCATATTGACTACTGCATTGTGCTCTAATGGGACTGCTCTCGAAAAGTACCTGAAAGTTTCAACTGGTGCAGAATGCCATAGTGCAAGCAGTTTTGGGTGCAAGCAATGTTATTCTAGCTGCGTTGGGTGCCAGTTTGCTTAGAGGCTCAATTTAAAGTAATGGTTATCACCTTAATGGCATAGGAACCATCTCATTCCATATTCATCCACCTGTCCCACAGGGTCATTCAGGAATGGTATGGACCCTGCTGATTAAAGAATTTCCACTGGTGGAGACTAGGAAGAGAGTCTTGCCCTCATCCTATGGAATTTCTTGCCACCAGAGGCGAAGCTGGGCCTCACTCTCCTAGACTTTCAGAAGAGCAACAAGACCTGGCTCTGCTAACTGGTATAGGAGTCTAAGAGTGTCAGGCAGCCCTGGGGGGTATTTAGTGGATTGAAGATGTTTCCTTTGTCTTTTAACTTTGCAATTGTTCTTTTTAATACTTTTTAAATTTTGTTTTTGTTTTTACTGTGTTTTCCTGAAAATAAGACATCCTCTGAAAATAAGACCTACTTACATCTTTGCCTCTAGTTGGAATATAACGCATTCCCCAAAAATAAGACCTCCCCGAGGCTCTGAATTCGCGCGCTTGCAGCCAGATGGAAGGCACCGACTACCCAAAACGCTTCCAAAGCGCTTCCCAGCTGGCTGCAAGCACGTGAATTTGGAGCGCTGCAGTTTTTAGCCCACCCCATTTCTCTGCACCCCACTCAATTAGGTAAGGGGCCACCCGGGGCCGCGTGTTATTTGGGAGTGAGCGATCTACTGTGTTTTCCCCAAAGTAAGGCATCCCCTGAAAATAAGACCTAGCACTCCTTTGTGTTTTTATGTGCCTGTAAGCCGCCCTGAGTCCTTCGGGAGAAGGGCGGGGTACAAATAAAATTATTATTATTA
>JANHFO010009466.1:291864-303038 GCA_032468095.1 Pareas carinatus | reverse complement strand
AAGGGGGGGGATTTTTTTTCTTTTTCTAAAGATTGCTTAAAGATTTCTCCGTCTTTTATGTGTCATGTTTCTTTATATTATGTATTTTCTCATATTTCTTAATAAAAACTTTTTAAATATTAAAAAAAATGTTTGTAAAATCAGGTGGGTCACGTGATCAACCCATTTTTACCGCTACCTTACTTACGATTATGATGGGCAGGCTCCATTACAGTCAATTAAGAGCTGCCTGTGTAAAGCATCTCATTTTCAATGTATGAAGAAACTGTTCTTATTTTTTTATTTGTATCTCACCTTTAGTATTTTTTTATAAATAATTCAAGGTGGCGAACATGTCCAACACACCTTCCTCCTCCTATTGTCCCCCTAACTACAACCCTGTGAGGTGAGTTGGACTGAGAGAGAGTGAGTGGCCCCAAGTCACCCGCCTTTCACGCCTAAGGTAGGACTAGAATTCACTGTCTCCTGTGTTCTAGCCTGGTGCCTTAACCGCTAGACCAGACATTTGTTACTGAATTTTTTTTTCAAATTTTGAACCTTTGGAGCAGTTCTGCTTTATTTTGTGTTAGTCAGAGGAGCATTCAATGAATGTCATAAGCTTAACTAAGCCCTTACATTAGCACACCATAAATCTGTGGGACAATGATCTCTTCTGTTTAAATAAGTTTCCTTGCTGAAGCAGCTGCCAAAAACCAACTCAGATTCTGCTCCAGTTGGAATGATTTCCCACAGCACATTTTTATCTTCAACTGCACTATAAAAAGGACCCTGAAGATAAACTCTTCTTCATATCATCTTTGAGCTCTGGTGACTTCCTTGAACACAGCTGAGAAGGGGTTGGCGGGGCAGTATTCCTTTTAGCTTGCTTAGCTTGCCATCAAAAGAAGAAAAAAATTATACGCACCAATTAAGATCATAAGGACATTACATCAACTATTTGTTGATTTAAATCAGCTCCAGTCCAATCTTAAGTATGAAAATCAGTTGGGTGACTTTGAGCAGTTCTTACTCCCTCTCAGCTCAGTTCAACTTCCAGGGTTGTAGTTGTAAGGAAAAGAGGAAGGGGAAGGAGCATGAGGTATGTTCACCACCTTGAATTATTTCTAAAAATAATAAAGGCGGTATAAAATTAATTAAACAAATATACGGAACATCATTGTGTAAATCCTTAAGCATTTCTATGAACCCAAAAAATGCTAAATTAACTGGGTGAAAGTTCCTCTTGATAAGTGGAGCAGGAGCAGAGGGCACCAAGCAATGGCAAGAGCATTTGAATGCCACACGCAGAAGGGGAAGGAAATACCATATAAGGAGGTCCTCAGACAAAGGAAGGATGGGGTTTCAAGGGCAGAAATGACAATGTGACGGTGGAAAAACCCCAGAGTTGAACTCGTACTTTATGATTCCAGGTCAAGGTGTATAAAAGGCTGCTTGAACTATCTTCACTGTGCCACTGACTCTGAATGCTGCCACTTGAAGAATGCTGGTCACCCACTTCATGCCTAGCTATGCAATAAAGTGTATTTTAATTTTCCTCCAACCTCGTCCCGAGAGTCTTATTGAACCCACGACGATCAGGTATTTCTGAGAAGGTTCCCTAGATACTGGAAGGAAGTAACCTAACATAAACAACAAACAAACTGTTATGTATTGGCCTTATATCTAAGTGTATATGTTTAATGGAAACTGCTGAATTACTGGGCTAAAGTAGCTGAAGTCTTTAGGCCTCCAGACAGGATGCCTGCAGGCCCAGGGATTGACTGGGAAAACCTGGATTGCCTATAAATTGCCGCCTAGTGGCTATTATGTGTATAAACATGCGTGTTGCACAGCTGAGCTGAGTTGAGAGAACCTGCTGTATAGAGAACGTCTGTTGCTGTAATGTTATTGACTTGCAAATAAACGGTTTCTGTTTGACCTACTCTGTCTCCTTCCATGACTGCGGAACCCAGGACACAACACAAACTACATAAAAGCTTATGAGAGTCAGTTTGGTGTAGTGGGCACTAGGTTAAAAACCAGGAAACTGTAAGTTCTAGCCTCACTTTAAGCATGAAAGCTGGCAGGATGACTTTGGGCTAATCATTCTCTTTCCACCCTAGAAAAGATAGGGTGACAAACCACTGCTGAAATCTTGTCAAGAAATCTACAGGGAGTTGTTTAGGCAGGATCCAGGAGTCAACAAGCTACCATATTGTTGTTGTTCTTGCTATTCAATGCATATTATGCATCTGGAGACTCCAGTTGGTACAGAATGGGGCTGCGTGGGGGAGTATGGGGGCCATGGGCTGTGCCCATGTGACCCCCTCCTAGGCAAGCTGCACTGGTTGCTAGTGGGCTTCCAGGTGCGCTTCAAGGTGTTAAAGTGCTCCATGGCTTAGGACCTAGATACTTACAGGACCGCATTCTATCAGTCAGTACCTCCCATCGACCTGTGCACTCCCACAGAGAGGGCCTCCTCAGGGTGCCGTTGGCCAGACAATGTCGGTTGGCGACCCCCAGAGGAAGAGCCTTCTCTATGGCAGCACCCACCCTCTGGAATTACCTTTCCTCGGAGATACGAACAATATCGGACCTCTGTGCTTTCCGCTGTGTCGTAAAAACTCATCTCTTCATTAAGGCTGGTTTTGCCTAGTCATCTCTCCTCTCTCTTAAGTTTTTTAAAATTTTCTTATTTGTTTTAAATTGGTTTTATATTTGTTTTTTTAAGAAAAACATTCAGCCACTTACTAATTTATATTTTTAATTGAGTTGTTTTAACTGATGTTTGTATTTATGTGTTTTTATTAGCTGTACACTACCCTGGGTCCATTCAGGGAGAAGGGCAGTATAGAAATTTAAATAAACTGAAACTGAAGCTTTCTGCTAAGATTTTAATGTATTTTCACTGTTACTTCTGAGTTGACTTGGAAGAATTTTGGTTTTGCAGGGTAAAATATACATAAAAGTACCAAATAATAAATGTATTTTGATTAGGATATAGGTATGGTTCAGGAAATGTACTCTCTGCAAAGAAGGAAGTTAATGAACCTTCTTTGTGTCTTGTCAAGTAAGAAAAGAAAACCAGTAGATAGATTATATTTAGGTCACCAACAAGGAAACATTGAGCCTTATCTAAGTGCTGTATTACTTCTTGGTCTTAACCTCCGTATTTGCATTTAATGAATTTTTTTTTATTGTAATCAGAAGCAGAGAGTAATAATCTTGCAAGCTTTCTCTTCCCCACATGAGACCAATCATAGCAATGCAAAAACAATTGAGGACTATTTTTTATTAAGAAAATAATATACTACAGACTGTATTATTTCACGTATATCCTCAATGCATAATTAACGCAAAGAAGGTCCTAAGATTTTATAGCAAATGTTGAAAGTCTGGAGAGGTTTCTCTTTCCAAATAGCCTTCATATAAGATACAAAATTTTCCAAGCCTTTTAAATTTACCATTTTTTCCAGACTTTTCCAGAGCCTGCAGTGGAATGAGCATTCCTTTCCTTCATTGGTTTTAAATATGTACAAACTTGACAGATGGAAAGCGAATAAAAGATAGTAAGTGCTTGAACCATAGTGGCGCAGTGTTTAGAATGCAGTATTGTAGGCTAACTCTGCCCACATGCTGGAGTTCAATCCTAATGAGCTCAAGGTTGACTCAGCTTTCCATCCTTCCGAGATATGTAAAATGAAGACACAGATTGTTAGGGGCAATTGGCTGACTCTGTAAACAGCTTAGAGAGGGCTGTACTATGAAGCAGTATATAAATCTAAGTGCTATTGGACTAAAAATGTGCATAGATTTCCAGGGCTTCAAATGGCACATACCTGACCACACTCAGAACCTTTAATTCTTGGGACAGCTCAGTTTAGTTTGCTTTAATTCTTCTGGCTACAGGGCAAAAACCACATTTCTCAGAGATATTAACAGCAATCAGAGAATCCTGTCAGTCAAATATATATGACATAGCAGTTTAGGGCACATTGTAAAACCCTCGGCTCTCAGCCACCCAACCTATAGTTGACAGCAAAAAAAAATTCCTACAGTCTCCTCATGATGAGTAGTTTGTCTAGAGTACAAGTGGATAGTCTCCAATTTTTCTTTGTTAGGGAGAATTTTTCATCAGCCAGAACCTGGTTTGCAGTTTCTACCGCTGTGCTGTCTGCTTGCAAAGCTGCTAACAGAGATGTCTAATCAAACATAACACTTCACCTGGAAATCTCAGTTTTAGGTTCAGCTAAAATGAATTCCCATGATCATACAATATATAAGGATACAAAGTAAGATTGTCTGAGAAACAATAAAGAATGGGGAAGAAAGATTAAATTATATTATTATATTAAATTAAATTATTAGATTAAAGTACTGGACTTCTTTCAAACAAGAATGAGGAATAGGATGAGTTGGTTCAATTCAATGTGAATTTTCAAAATTAATTTCTCATTATTTGTGAGTTTCTGTACTTTCCAGTCACAGATGTCATCATATTTCTTTAATCAGGATCTTACTCTGACTAATGCAAAGCATAATAGAATTGCTCAAAAGTCTGGAAAATTGAAAAAAAAGTATATTATTGGCAACCCAATTCCAAGGGACTCTGGACATGTACTAAAGTAAATAAAATATAAGAACAGGTAACAACATTGGTTTGTTATGTGCTGCTCATTCATTTACTCTTCTTGTGTGCTGCTTTGAGCATATTTTCATCTACTCCTTCACGTATAATGACCTAAGCACCTTTTCTAAGACATAAGATGGGAATTAAGTTTGGTATAAGATAACAATTTAGTATAATTTGTTTTAAGACCATAAGTATGAGATCATATTCTGGTCAAACTGTCTCAATAGGTTTCTGCTTACATTATAAATATAAAGAACATATAGAACCCCAAAATTACATAATATATTAAGCCAGGGACACTGCTCTTTAACCTGTCCTGTCTTCTGTGCTTAGTTTGTATAGTATTCACTTTTATTACTGTAATTAAATTTTTTAATAAAAAATGTGCAATAAAAGGCAATATCTTGTTTTGTTTATTCTACTTTAGGAACAAGAATAAAACTATCTATTAAGAGAGGATGAAAAGCGAAAGAGGTCTTTAGAGAGAGACCGAGCAATAAACAGAAACAGATATGATGCATTTCGGTAAATACATTTTTGTTTCTCATTCTATAATGTTCCAAGTTATGAGAAAAGTAAAACTATTATCTTACCTGAATATACAGAGAAAATCATTTTAACCTTTAATTTCTAAAGCATTATATCTCCCATCTAGCTCTAGAATGCTGCTACTTATTTTTAATGAGAAGTGATAGTTTACCATTGCTAAAAAAAAAAAGGTTTCTTCAAACCACACAGCGAAATACAATTAAACACAATCTACATTTGAATCACAAAGATGCAAAGAGAGGGATAATTAATATTTAGGATCATTGGATAAAATCCCAGGTTTTTTCTGAAGGTGCTATAGCTTCAAAATATATCATCCAAACCCTCGTAGAAATATAAAAACATTTTCCCTTTCCTGACCACCACTCAGAACTGAAAGGTAAATGCAAAAGGATCCCATCACATTAAATTCACCCTAAATCTAATCCTGACATTCAATCTCATCATAAACTTGATGGGATGCCCAATCCTAACCCTAGGCTAGCCCTTATGCTAAAATAAATATTTTCCTTCTTCAAGCATCATACATTATTTGCAGTTCAAAATAAATGCTGAGGTGTGCTAACCATAAAAACAATGAAGCCGGCTTGTTCCCCAAGATTGCTTACTACAATGTGCTTTGTGTAGGGTGTTTGGGTTATACGGGTTGTGATTCCTTTAAGAACCCTACAGGTTGATTTACAGAATGGTTGGCCAGCTGAATCAAACTGAACCACACCTATCTCAATTAGCCCAGGATCCAGAGCTTATAAACAGCAGGCCCTAATTCACTCTCTCTCTCACTTGGTGACTCCTGCTGTGTAATCTATGTCTCTGTATTAGTTTCTGAATTGCTGTTCGTTGCTGGCCAACTTTGTTGACGAAGATACTGCAAGAACAACTTACTAACGTGGTTAGTAGAGGGACTGCTTGACTGTGGTTTTTGGATACCTGGACTGTTGACTCTGAGTTTGGACTGTACTTTGCTGTTCTGAGTATAAAGGCTTATATGCTTCACTGCAGTCTGTGCTTGTGTTACACTGCTACCTTTCTAGTACAGATACTTTTGTTCTGTGCAGCATCCTTGCAGCCAAGGAACTTGCTTGTGGCCAACACTGGTTATAAGCTAGGGGTGCCCTGACATAGGGCTGGCCTTGAAGATGACTCAGAACTAAATCTGGTACAGAATTCAGTGGTGCGGCAATGATGGACATGCCTTCATATGCAGTTTGCTTCCAGGCCCAATTTAAGATGCTAATTTTGTTCTACATATGACATAAAACATGCCATTCAACTGACCAGTGTCATTTTTGGAACCTAGGCCTTTACTGTCATAGTGCCTAACTTCTAAAATGAGATTATTCTGAGATCAAGGTGGTTCTCACCTGATAAATGCCAGAGGGTCTTAAAGTCCTGGCTGTTCTCCCATGCCTTGAGCCAGGATGCTTATAATTCCATGGGAGCTGTTTGTATATGTTTTCTATACCAATTGTGAGATCAATCATTTTGTACTCTATTTCTTACTTGTTCACTGTTTATCATGTTTTTCTGCCCTGTTCATATTACATTTTACTCTGTTATATCATGAATCAGTCCGGAGGTGGCCAGAACCTAAATTGAATAAATTAAAATTAAATTAAGCATACCAATCATCAAAGACACCGTATTTCACCTTTCCTTTCCCCCCACTGTGTTGTTGATTATAGCTGTAGCATTCAGTTCGTAGGCAGTATTTCATACCATTGCATCACTGCCTTTCATTTTCTTGAATTTATGTATTCTATTCAGTATTATGTACTGTATTTTGTTGTGCTGTCACTGTTACATTTTTGGTGAGATAAGATTCATCCATCACGTTCCACTGATATCATTTTGACACCTCCTGTAAGACATGAATTCACATAACATCAGCAAGGAGATATTTGGTGTGAAAGTGCAGATGATGAATGCCAGTTGGTTTCCGTCTACAGCTGGCAATGCAATGTGAGATTTGAAAAAGTGACTTGACACTGAAAATTCACATAAGATTCTCACTGCAACTCAAATATTTGAACACCAAACTTTAATTGAATATTGTAACTCATTGTCAATAAAAGATCTTGTGTCAGATGAAACATTTATAGATACTTGAGTTTCTATCTCCAAGGAAATGTTGGTAACAGAACTTTGAATAGGCTGCAATGAAAATCTTGCATAGACATCTTGTCATCTGATTTTTCAAATTTCAACAATTGTATTGCTAGATTTTTTCTTCCTAGCAAATTCAGAGGTTTCCCCCTCAAAAAATGTACTTAATCTTGGAAGCCTATAGGCAATTGCTACAGTGTCAGAAATAGCCATTCACTCATCTATTACAATGGCGTCTTTATATCTGGGTCCCATTGTATTCTCATTTCTCTTCTTGCAGCAGCATAAAATTAAAATATATTCCCCATTTTATTTGGTGAGAAACTTTTTTTAACTCCTTACTGATCATATTATTATTCTGATAATTGGTTAAAATTCATTTTCCTGCAATTTTAAGCAAAACTGATGAAAACTGTAGCATAAATCCAAGGTTGTAGCTAGTCTAATAACCGAGCGTGTGTCTTTGTGTGTGTGAGTTGCTGCTGACCAAAGAACTGGAGGGACCTGTTCAACCATTTAAAGCAACCAGCAGCTGATTGAACACACAATTTTGTGGCCATTCTATAATTTATGCCCATTAACGTTTGTAGTTGGCATTGAATTCTCTTGTTCCAATTAACAAAAAAAAAAGATAAAACATACCCAAACCCAAATGAATACATTGTAACAAATAACTCTTTTATTCAATTGGATGATGCTTTGGTTTGTTGAAAGTTATGTTATGGCTCCTCAATTTGTCTAAGGAATTAAGTTTACAGTAAGGACAGAAAAAAACTTTTACCGACTAATCGATTGATATAAGCTGGTAACTGCACTAGAAGGTGGCTACAAAAAAGCAGCAAAAGCATTCTGTAATACTAGACTCTTATGGAGCCGAAGTTATAACAAAAATCTTCTGGACAAGTTCGTTCAAATTCAGTGCTCCAGTAATACCATTATTATAATATAAAGGAACAAGGTCAGCTTTACATTTATAGAGTATTAATAACATCTCAAGGTGTAAAACAGCTGTCAAGTATTGTAGTACTGGATGGAATTTTTAATATAGCCTCAGTCAAAGAGCAGTCACTGACTACACCTGAGTGGTGAGATGATTTTTGGTAGGAATTTAGCTGATGATGTTCTGTACTTGTGGTAGATCTTCTCATTTTTGTAATTGTGAGGAGTACCATCACAAAACAGATTGGGTGGCCCACAGTACAAACAACATATCATTAACGGGTGAAACAGTCCTGTTACTTCCTGGTTCCTCTTCCTCACCCAGATGCTAAATTAAATAAGATCCCATCCCTTCTAAACTTGCAACTGAGTTATTTACAAAGCAAAAAATTATGTCTCCTTGTTCCACACCTTTTCTCCCTCCCCTATCCCAAAAACAAATAAACAAAAATCCCATAGTTGATTTAAACATTCAGTAAAATCATTCCCTGTTGCCTTAATTCCTGGCTTGTTTGCTACCCAAATGTGTTCTGGATTTATTTATGTTAAAATGTTTTATCAGGTAACTTGGCCTCATTCATTAAAGAATTAAATCCAAACCAAAAGTGTTTGTTAGCCCCAGAATATAGATCAAGAAACAAAGTCCACAAAAGCCTAAAACTACTTAAAAGACTGACTATTGCAACAGTGTATTGCAAGTGTGATGATATTCCCCCGCCCTTTTTATTCTTGTGTGAATTAGGAGGTGTCTGAGATGTTTACACAGATCTTCTTATTTTGAACTCAAGCCATGTTTTAATCCCCCTTGACCCCTCTCAAGCTCATCCTTTTTACTCTCTACAGTAATACAGGTCACAATAAGACAATGAAAGAGCTTGAATTTTGGATTCCTAAGGCCAGACTGAACATAAGTATGTTGCAGATAAAGAAAGATGGTGTTAGAGTCTATAGAGAATATATCCGAGGTTCAGTCATACTACAAAGAAACAAGCTCCAGGCAAATTGCATTTCTGTGTCAGTCAGGCTATACCATTTGGCCACAAAAATTCTGAAATTAATTCAGAAACTTTGGAAAACAAATGCAACCAGGTTGGCTCCATCTGTCTACACCACCCTGCCCACTATGACCTTGCAAATATTGATTATGGTCATCCAATACAGATTGATGTTCATTCTGTATTACATGGTGGATAATTCTGCATCTGGACAGGAAAAGCCAAGTTCAAATTCTTATTCGACTATGAAATTCAAATCCTAGGATTTATTTCTTAGTTTAGATCTTACCTTGATCTGCGAGAACACTGATAAGGACAAATCCAGACTCTGTAGAATTTCAGTGCCTTTGTGATCTTGACACCAAGATGAATTTTCCTCTCGTCTTAGGTGAGAGGTGGTTAGTTTGAATCTGTCAATTGGGTCTGTTTGATCTGAAGAGTTGAATAAGTCAGATCAAAATAGACATAACAATCTTAATTTTCTTAGCACAAAGAAGAAAACATTTTCTATCTCTCCCTCGTTCACTTTACATGCACGTTACTCTGAACAAAAGCAACTAATCAGAAGTTAGCACGTTACCTATGCGGCAGTCAGAATTTTCACAATTCCTGACAACATAAAACACATTCTTCAAGCCCCCGTTATCCCATTTCTTCTTTCTGCTTATTCCCTTTCTTGAATTATGGTCTTCTTTTATGCATCCTACCCAGAGCTTCCTTTTACATCATTCCCTGTAATTGCATCCCTGACTTTCTCAACTGGCTTTTTAAAATAAGTAATTCATACCTGCTAGCAAGTCAAGTGTAGTTCATCATAGCAACTGTCCTGCTCCTGTATTCCGTAAATCCTTTACAATATTCTCAGGTTCCTTGATGGAACTCTCAGAACACCTTCTAAAGGAAGATCACACCAAGATAATAAAATAATTAAAATGCTTTTTCTTTTACTACTATTTTACTTAGAACACAAATATGTGTTTTTGTTAGGTTTTCTGTCCAGAAGGAATGATTTAAGAACTTGTATTCATTTTTTTACATGAGGGAACACAAGGATTTAATTATTTTAAATTGCTCAATCAAAAAGCCATCCCTAATTGTTGAAGTAGAATGGAAACATTGCCTTTACATAGTCCATTCATGTGAAAAGAACATCTGTGAATAGTAAGTGTAAAGGAGGATAAATATGAGCAGGGAAAATCACATCCAAGTTGCTCAGATTGATAATAGCAAACAAATTGATGCTTTTAGGTAATGTTCTGTTTATTATCTTGGGTTTTAATTTTGATTTAGGTTCTTGTACTTTGATTTCATTTCTTGTGTTAATGTTGAGAGTCCTCTGTATGCATCAGAATAATAAATGTAACCTTTATCACAGGGATAGTGGATGCCACATAGGGATTGTCATATCCCATGTGGCACCTCATTAACTTTTGTATTTATTGATTGATTGATATATGCCATTATGTTGTGTTTTTTGATTCCTAACAATCACATAGATCTTCTCCATTATAAACTGCTTCTAATCTGGTCTTTTAGAACTCCCAAGAGTAAATTCCTCACCACTGTAATTGAGTCCATTAGTTTTAGTAGTTTATGCATACTATGGAACTGAACTAGCACACCCAACTGCTCTGAGGAAGCAACACAGAAGATGATGTACTTCAAAAATCTTAGGGAAGGTACGCTGCTTGCAAATATTTAGAACAGCCAGTTTGGTATAATTAAAGCATCAGGCTAGAAACTAGCTGACTGTGAGTTCTAGTCCTGCTTGAGGCACAAAGCCAGCTGGTTGACCTTGGGCCAGTTACATTTGCTCTGTCCTAGGAAAGCAGCAATAACAAATCACTTTCAAGACATCTTGCCAAGAAAACTACGTGAACTTGTTCAGACAGTGAGCAGGAGTCACTCAATAAGAAAGAAAGAAAGAAAGAAAGAAAGAAAGAAAGAAAGAAAGAAAGAAAGAAAGAAAGAAA
>JANHFO010009466.1:246584-257851 GCA_032468095.1 Pareas carinatus | reverse complement strand
TTCCCCCCCCCAACAACTTCTGAAGCCAAGCTGTTTCACTGATTAATTGTTCTAACTTTCAGGAAATTTCTCCTTAGTTCTGGGTTGGTTCTCTCCTTGGTTAATTTCCATCCATTGCTTCTTGTACTGCCTTCAGGTGCTTTGGCATCCCTTAGATATTGGCATCTTCTTTGTGGCATCCCTTAGATATTGGAAGACAGCTAGCATATCACCCCTAATCCTTCTTTTCATTAAGCTAGCTAGATCAGAGGTTTTCAATCTTTTTCAAGGTGGCGCTTGAAAATATGTCGCTGCTACATAGTAGACCTCATTCCCACACATTCAACTAATTACTAATCAGCAATTCATGCATATTACTGTTTCCATTTTTTCTTGACCTGTCTGCAGACCCCCTGGCAATGTTTCATGAACCCCAAGGGGTCCCCAGACCACAGATTGAAAACCTCTGAGTTAGATCATGGATAGACCTGCAAGACATTATAGCCCCCATTACATGTCAATTTCATAAAGATATTTGAAACCTACTCTATACATGGAGACATTGAGGTATTGATTTGTATTAGCACAAGATGAATATCAGGAGAACGTTCTTCTCACTAAATCAAAGTAGGAAATTTATAATTATTCACAACAGTTTCTTAGGACTCCAGTAAAGTCCCTCTGCAATAATACACATTAGGGGAGTTAATTTGCATTCTGGTAAACAAGTGTTTTATAACTGTCCACTGTCATAATGGCAACCATTTTGTGACTATATACACAACCAATTCTTAAATACAAAACATATTCATGGATCATAAAAGTGGCCCCAAAACTCAATATTTTGGCAGGGTCTTAAAAAATCATGTAGAAACCAATTTGCTGAATCATAAACTATGATAAGAATAGCCCCGAAAGCAAGTGAAGAAGATAGATTCCAACATTCACCACAATAAACCTTAAATAATCTCTGTCTTTGATCTTAGCTGTTTTAAGTAATGTTTGTAAATCCTGTGATGATTTGTGATTCCTTGAAGTTGGAAACCAACCCTCTCCCTCTCCATTAAAGTACAGATAAAGTCAATAAGTTAATTAATAGAACAATATCTGAAAGCTGCTAAAGACTTGAATACATTGGGGTATTGATTTGCATTAGCTTAAAGAGAAAGATCTCCCCACTAAATCAAAGTGCATAATTTTGTTTGACTGTTTGACTGGGTGAAACATTTCACTGAGTGAAACACTATACATTTGTTTCACTGGATGATAATTACTGACATAATCATTGATAGTACACTGAATGGTATAATATATATATTTTAGAGAAATATTTTAGAGAAATATATATATTTCTCTAGAATGACTCACTCACTCACTCATTCACTCACTCATTCACTGACTGACTGACTGACTCATCATGAGATCTCTAAACTCATTAAAGCTACAAGCACCAAATTTGTTACATACCTTTGTATTTCCATCTAGGCACTCACTAAGAAAGGATTTTAAAAAAATATAATTTTCTCCCCCAAGTTATTTAAGATTTATTGCCATATTTCAATTCAAGATGGGTAGAGGGTTGTGATTGGACAAAATATTCAACATCATTTGTTTCCTTTCTTCTGATTGGAGGGCTTTCGCAGCCTGCTGTTTCATTTTGTGTTTTTCCGTTCAGACCACCAGTGCGAGTGGAGACAAATACGGCATTCTGGTAGGCTGTTTTCCTCCTTTTTAACCCTAATCCCTCCAGTCCTACCCCCCCACAACACCCGCCCTCCTGGCTCTGCCACCCCACCTTCTGCAGGGACTACCTGGCTGCCTGCCTCTCCTCACTGCCCGCTCCCCGCTAGAAGCTAGTATATTTAATATGTACCATGTATTTGCCATACAGAGCTGGGATCAGAGGTATCTTTTATTTTGGCCTTGGGTAATCTCTTTATAGCCTTAAATATGACAACTGGACAGCTGTTTGAAAATTATCCATGATCACTTGCACTTCTACGAACACCAAACAATCAGAAAAGGAAACAGCACATTTCATTTACTCTTCTATTCCTATCACAAGAATGTATCTTATGACATGATGAGTGTGTTTTATGACATGATGACATGATGAATGTATTTTATGTTTATGATCATAATCTATCACTTGTATGTACATTGAGAGCATATGCACCGGAGACAAATTCCTTATATGTCCAATCGCACTTGGCCAATAAAGAATTCTATTTAATCAGTACTCCAGCAAGACTTTGCTTGCTTATAAATATTGCTCAAAGCATGTCTGTTTGTACCTGCCTCTCGCTGCTTGCTTTTAAACTCTTGCCACTCTGCTCAGAATGTAGTCTTGACCTTAAAAAAGCCATTATATGTATATATATATACTTAGTCATTTAAAAGTTCACTCCATTCCAAATATTGATAGAGCTGCTATTGTCCATGTTTTCTGGCAAGGGTGCCTTACAGTGATTTTTTTTTTTCTGTAGCAGAAAAGCCAGAATGGAATTTATCTGTAAAGGTGGCTCATATTTATCCCCCTTCTAAGTCATATATGGATATTATTCATCCATATCAAATATAGATGTCTGAGGAAGTCATAGAAAGAAAAAAGCATCCTCTGAGTCTCTTATTTTCTCCAAAAGGGAACACCTTCATATCCACCCAGTTTAGAACTCTAAAAAAATTGGACCTCTAAACCAGGCAGAAAACTTGTATCTTGAAAAACCTTTGTAGCTTCCACTGCAGAAGTAATCTATGTTCATTTATAGGATATAAAAACTAATGCAATCTCAGGAGCACAGCTAGTGCTCTACTATTCTCTTTACTGTTGCCTCTACTATTGCTTGGGGTGAAGGATGCTCAAAGGAAACATCACAGTTCCAGTTATTATGACAACATCATGTTTACGGAATATGTTAAATGCTGTTGTGATAAAATCTGTCTTCTCTTTTAGGAGAAGAATTAATCTTCTAAAAGAATGATGCAAAGTGAAAGTCCGGGAGGTTTTGGTGTAGAGGTTTATAAATGCATCGTTCAGTTTAGATATCCTGGTCACTACTGTATCTTCTTTTTTTGATATCAGATTGAGACAGTTTGATATACCCAAGTATTTTAATGGGTTGCATTTCAAGTATTGAAATGTTTGACTTCCTGAAAGAGATGTGTGTTCTAGAACAGTGACCCCCAACCTTTTGAGCACTAGGGACTGATTCCATGGAGAAAGGTTTTCCCATGGATTGGAGGAGGCCGGGTTTTGTGTGCTGCCTGGATTCTGTGAATGAGGCTTGGCTGGTTTGTGTGGCCCAGTTGCTGGCATGCTGAGGACCAGTGCTGGTCCATGGACTGGGGGTTGGGGAGGGGACCCCTGTTCTAGAATGCTTGGATTCATTTAATAAAATCTTCAATCAAGAAACTATAAGACCCAGACTGAATCAAGGCTGAAAAAGATTGTAACAGGATTGTATTCTGTCACCACTTCTATTCAATATCTATTCAGAGGTGGTTTTGAGGGACTTTAACTTAGGTGACTCAAAATTGGAATAAACATTGGTGTTCATCTAAAACCATCTAAGATATGCTGATGACACTACTCTACTGGCAGAAAATGAGGAAGACATAAAGCAACATCCTAAATGTCAATACTCAAGGTGAAATAGGCGAGATTGCTTGTAAATATGAAGAAGTCTAAAGTAATCACAACTGCTGAAAAGCTGGACATTCAAACGTTGACAATGAAGAAATTGAACCAGTTCAAGACTGTGTTTTCCTTAGTTTTCAAACTGTCTAAATAGGAGACCCTGGATCTAACATTAAATGCTGAATATTACTTGGACACATTGCAAAGACTAGCATGGGGAAGATCTGGAAAATCAAGGAATTTGCTGGATAGTAAAAAATAGAAGAAAACTAGATAGATATGAATCATGATTTAGAAAGGGCACATACTTGCTACAATTAAAATATCGAGCGGTAATATTTTAGACTGCATCAGCCCACAAATATCACTGAAAGCTAATATTACCAAGCTAAGATGGATTTTCTTCTTTAGTATCACTAAAAGTGAACTGCTCAAGAACCATCACACAATTTGAAGGAAAGGTACATGACTTCTATTCTGGCTTCCTGCCACAGATTGACATTTGTAGAGTCCCTTCCTTTTTAAGTAGATACACCAAAAGCAATATGTTAAAAGATTCATCTGACAGCTGTTGCACTCTAATAGGCCATTAGACCGGACAGACCGGACAGCCACAGAATGCAGAAGAAGAAGAAATATATCAAAGGGGTTGCCTGCAATTTAAGATCAAGTGATTAGATGCAGGAAGTTTCACTTGAATGGGGTGAATGCAACATGAATGACGAGCAGGTAAATTAGCACTATTCAAATTTTCTTTCCTTGGATCTTGCAAATTCAGATCCTCAGTTTAAACATTTTCTGGGATTCAAGCAGCAGATAAAGCAGCAGTTTCCAGACTTCTAGACCAAGCTGCTTAACCACTACATCAAACCAAACTTGTTTCCATGCTGCTCTTCTAATCCTCTCCTTCCACCCAATCACATCTCATCTTTCATTCACTACAGCACAAACTCAACACCATCCTTACCATCAGCCGCAAAGTCAGAGCAGGGAAAGCCATTTTAAAGAGCAGGAAGCAAGCAATCCTAGCATGCATCTTCTATATAGGTTGTCCTTGAGTTACCACAACAATCGAGCCCAAATTTTTTTGTTGCTAAGCAAGGCAATTGTTAAGTGAGATACGCTTCATTTTATGACCATCTTTTTTGCTACGGTTGTTAAATCAATCTCTGCAGTTGTACAGTGAATCGTGCGGTTCTTAAGTGAATCTGGCTTTCCCCATTGACTTTGTTTTCAGAAGCCAGCTGGCAAGGATACAAGTGGTGATCACATAATAGGTCAGGGCAACTGTCATAAATTCATGCTAGTTGATAAGCACCCAAATTTTGAAAATATGTCCATGGGGGTGCTTTCAACAGTCGTAAATGTAAAAACTGAACATCACTTCGTTTTAGTTCCATCAATTAGAATGGTCATTAAATGAATCAATGTAAGTCAAGGACTGCTTGTATCGTACTGCCTCCTTCCACAGGCCTTCCTTCTTCTACAGCGTTAGACCTGGAGTCAGACATTAATTTATTTGGGTGTGTGTGTGTGTTTGTTATTAGATTTGCAGACTACCCAATCCCCAAAGGATTCTGAGTGGCTTACAATACTCTGAGGCAAAACAAACAAACATTAAAAAGCATCCAGAAGAGTAAAACAACCAAACATACTTGAAACCAACAGCAACAACCACAACCCTAACCCTAGGGAAGTAGAATCATGTTTTTAACATCTCACAGTACAGCTGTGGGATGAGAGCCATACAAATCTCTGAGGGATTGCTGTTCTAGAGTAACTAAGAAATGCAGTTGTAATTGACGTAGTGCCTGTGAAACATTTGTCACATGAGTGTAGTAGCTCTCACCTTCTACCAGGGAGTCCACTGTGTTTTGTTGAAATTTTCAGAAGTCTTCAAGAATAGTATCTTATAATTTCAGCATGAGATCTTTGAGGGCATGGGTTACCGTTACCAAGGTTTTCTATTCCCAAAAGAGCTACAACTGGTATATCAGCAATAGTGTGGCATAGCAAGGCTTGCTCTCTGATCTAGCAATGGGCAAGATTTCAGACATACCCCACATTTCAGACCTGCATCTTCAGTAGGACTACAACCCTGTCCAGATGTAACATAGGAACTGACAGCAGAGCATGCATATTTTGCTTGTTACTCACCCTCTAGGTCTCTTCAGCCTCCAAGAAACAGATAAAGATCTCTACAGCATCTCCAGCTTGGCCCAGGGTGGAGATTTATTTATACACATAGAGCTCTGTGGCATTAACAAATGAGTGGCCAGTGTGAAGAACTGCTTCTTCCCCATCATTACTGATTAGAACTACCTACTCAGGAAGAAGTAGAACCGTTGTAAAATGGTGTTACCCACAGCCATCCGTTGGAGAAAACCATCATGGTGGATGTTGTCAAACACCACTAGGAAGTCTAAAACGACTAGAAAGGTTGTCCACCAGAAGAACCAGAGCATATGCCTGAACCCTACCTGAAAATGATCTGAATCATCCAGTTTATCTAAGATATTATTTTCTCAAAAAGAAAATGTTGGAGATTGGACATCTTAAGATCAAAAGACTGACTATACGGAGAAGTGCTTTTGAAGCAGATTGCTCTAAACTACTTCTGACTCCAATCCCACTTGTACCCCCTGGCTCCCGGAACGAGGCACCTGGATCATAGATCCACAGTAGAGCTCACAGAAAAATTTGTCTAGTTTCTCAAAGTCCACAAGCTGAAATGAATCTCATATAATGCTGTAAGGCTCATGACAGTTTACAATAACAGGCGACAATTAACTTGCTCCCAGTGCATAATCGATAATAGAAAAGTTCAAGGTCAAAATTAATAACAAAAACAGACTGAGCAACTATTCATCAATAACATCTTAGTCAATGGAAACAATGTGTCTTTTCAGGACAATAACGCAAAGTACTTGAGATCTTTATTAACAAAGTGGCAAATAAATATACATGGATCTTACTATTTCTTACTTGCCGCTTTTCAAATGTTTATCGTTCCCCATCAGGTTACCAAAAAAAGAGAGAGAGATAAGCCATACCCTCATAGTCATAGGGAAATTCTGTACCGCATCCGAAACAATTTTTCTCAGTGCTGCGCTGGCTTGTTTCTTAAGCCAACTTTAGAAACTGCAGTCCAGATTTCAGTGGGTTGGCAAAGGGCAAAGATTGTGCTCAATTCAACCATTCACTGCAAAATCTTATTGATTCTTCCCCTTTCCCAACTGTGCAAGGAAGGGAAACCTCAGGGATCAGCTCCAGTATGCCCTTTTCATCTTAGAAATAATTTCTGCTTCCTTATTCTCCATATACTATATTTCTTTTTCTTTTTTTGTATATATATTTATTTGCTTATAATAAAACAGAATTATCTCAACACAAACCTACCATCTGGGTAAGCAATCACCAATCTCAATAATATCATTTATATTATTAATATTTCTAATACAATTGATTCCTACTCCTTCATCCTCCTTTTGAGCCATTTATAGAATAAGTTCTAAGTTGAAAATAATCTGGATCTTCTTTTTTTATCTGTTTCTTCTTTTTCTCATAGTCAATCTGTCCATTTCTGCACAATCTAATTTTTTATTATTATTTCTTCTTCTGGTGGTGTTTCTTCTCTTTCCCAATTTTGTGCAAAAACAATTCTTGCCACTGTTAATATATATACAGTTAAATATGTATATCGCTTATCGAATTTCTCTGGAATTATACCCAATTTAAAAAAGCTCAGGTTTAAATTCTAGAACTTAAAATTCTTTTGCTTTTCCAAATGTTTCCCATATGGCTTACCAGATATGACACATTCCTCAAATCAGATTTGAAGTCAATTTTACATGGTGGACATTTACTTTATCTAGACTTACAACATAAAAGTGTCGCTTTTTTAATTTCTATTTTTGATAAACTATTGGAACCAACTAGTTATGATGTTAGTTCACAGTGCCATTGCTTGAGAGTATCACCTCTTTCTTTAAAGCATTTTGTCTAAATTAATAATATGTATGCTTGTGGACATTTGATCGATTATATAGAGCCACTACTACATGTATTACAGTGGGTGAAGCTCAGAATTCAGTACCATGACCTTGGAATGGAAACAGATAACAGAAACCAAACAACCTTCCTCTCAACTAAGTGTGAATAGAATGTTGTGAAAAGATATGACAATGTTGTTTGTTTTACATGCTGATATTATCTAGAAGGTTCAGATTCTACAAGTGTGAAAAGTAACATGGAGATCATTCAACACTTTATCTATCTGCAGCAAGGATCATATTTTGCTTATAATATCACTTTTATCTATTCTTTTTGAAGTGTAACAAACCAAAGCTATGTAATCTGTAGAGCTGGTTCATTCAATCTCTCTCCAGCTGCTGCTTGGTGAAGAGCCCAGTGACCACTGTAGCACATTCTCAAAATGGTATGTTTTGTTGCATTTATGTCCAAATGCTTAGGTTTCTTATTTAAAGTGAGCATTTTTGCCTGGCACAGTTGGCAGGACAAGATGGTTAGGAAAGTAGGGGTAATCCACCCCAGGCGTTGTGCCTCTGCCATTTTTGTGAAAACTCAAGTCTCCGCTTGTATGCTTCTTCTTCTACAATTCAGAATCTTCGGTCTTTAGCGTTTTTCTCTGGATTGTGTCTTGCTCCATTTCTGAGTATCTTAACACAACCTCTCTCCCCAAACTAATCAAACTCAGCTGCCCTGTGCATCTCAGGATCACTAACTATCATTATTGTTCAGTCTTCAATATCCAACTCTGATTAATTCCATCGTAGGTTACCAGCTATCATCTTCTCCAACAAACTTCTCCTTTTCCTTACCAGAGTTGTCCTTCAATTTATTTTAGACTATCTCTTCTCTTAGGAGAAGATCTTCTTATAGGAAACTAAGCTCTACCATCAGCTTTTATTTATCAGCTCACAAAAAAAGCATTTTTGTTGGGTGACAATGGTGCCTTCAGAACAAACTCACAGAGAGGCCAAACTCTTAGGGGCTATCAAACGCATTGTGCTTCACACAGACAGGACTCCTCTGAATATATATATATATATTTGGGTCTTGAATATAGCCGAATGGATTATCCACATTCTACACCTGCACTTTTTATATTATTAAATTTAACTGAATGAATTTTATTTTTAGAAGGTCATAGCTGATTATCCCCTGTGAAATTTACTCACACTAAAACAATACTCCATTTTTTGGAAAGTGCAAGCAAATAACATTTCTCCCAAATGAATTAACAGATGGGGCTTGTTGAGCTTTTAATTTATTGAGTTTGCTCTGCTCAGTACAAAAAAAGAGAGGCCATTTTAATACTACAGGTGGCTGTTTCTCGGAAGAGTCGACTTCAAAGTTTTTTGCCACATGCCGAGTTCCTTCTTGTCTGATCTGTGACTGAAGTATAGAGGATACACTATAAGCGATCTCTGAGACTGACACCAGTGCTAATCTCAAACCAAGTTCCTCATATTTATTTTATGGCACAGCAATGCAGACTTTCATAAAGGTCATGTTTGATGAGGATCATCCTCAGAGGCAAAATAGTTGACTATAAAAAACACCTAGAAATTGTGGAGATCTTGCAGAATACTTTAGCAAGAAGCATAAAAAATGAGCCTCCATGTTTGATCTGGAAAATCGGTAAGTAATAAAAAAAAGGACATAAATCATTATTTTAAATAAATAAATAAAAAGAAATGCTAGCCCTGATTGGCAACAGTGTCTGGTTTTACAAATCATTTTGTATTCTAATAATATACATCAATATGACACACAGCAAAATACAAGAGGTTCTAAGGTTATGATCGTGGTTGGTACTGCCATCACTAAGTGATGCAATTGTGAAGAACAACATCACATGACCCTGTCACTTAGCAATGCCAATCCCTGCAGTCCCAATTGCTCTTCTAACTCCAAGACACATGTGTCATTAAGCAGGAGGAGGCAGTATTTCCAGGTAATGAGTATAGGGGTGCCACGGAGAGTACAGGCCAGGCGCAAGTCAGGGGAAATTGGGAGACAGCTAGCAAAGGCCATGTGTGAGTTGAGGGAAGACAGGAAGGGGCCAGCAAAGGCTATATGTTGGTGGGGTGAGTGCTGTTGGTGGAAGAAAAATCAGGAGTGATTTACCAGAGCAACTTGACACTTTTCCAGAGAGCTTCCTCATTGATGATGCTTGTGGGAAGCTAGTAGGGAGGTTGCAAGTGAAGATCACATTACTGTGGCTCCTTGTGATGTCATAATCAAAGGCCAGGCACTTATGCAGATTGCGAACCCGTGGCTGGCGGATTGCTAGACTGGCCAGAGCTGCAAGGAATGGTCATAGAATCACTTTCTCAGCACTGTTGTAACTTTAAATGGTTGCTGAATGGATAGATGCAAGTCAAGAACTGTCTGTATATAGTCATTTGTCATCACATATATCCATGGGGAGTGGGCAAGAGGAAACAAATGAGAAACTATATGTTAGGAAATAATGATACAAAATTCTGGTGTAAATACCGGTTCCAGATATTTGTGTCTGGGTACAATATATAATGGTAGAGTTTGCATCATGCCTGTGTCAACATTTGGGAATAGCTGGCTATGAATGCCTAGGTTTGTAATGAAGAATTAATAGGTACAGTAAAGCAAAATGCACAGAAACACCCCCATCCTTTCATCTTCCATGAAAAAAATAAAAAATGCATAGATGTAAAAAAAAAAGGCATACTTCTGCAGGGGAAAAAAGACAGCGTGGGGGGAGGAGGAAGAAGCCATCCACATATCAATTGGTAAGCACATGGACCTAAAAATTCTAAGGCACAAGATGCCTTGAACTGAAGATTTCTAGCTGGAGAAGTGCCTTATTGTCCTGTCTCATTGGAGCAGTTGAAATCAAATAAGATTGCTTGTCTGATCACTGCTACTTTTGCTGCCATTGCCTTAAATGATGGCAGGGTATACATGCCTAATGGGATCAGGGGACGTAGAGAACAAGTAGGGTCTCTGGACTTCTAGTCTGAGCAGTGAATCATTTCTCAGGGCAGCCTAAATTTTTAAAGTGTTCGTAAAAGCCTTGCCTGAGGGCAAATTGCTGGACGGTCTCTAGGCCAACTCCGTGCCAACCTAACAGAGACATTAAATAAAGAGTGCCTCATTATACTGGAGTTTTTAGATTCTAATATCTCATACTCTTCTGAACATTATCGTGCTCATAAAATAAAAGCTATACACAGTATTTCAGTTTCATGAAAACTTCTGCTCACAATATACTGGGCCATTTTAGGAGCTTACTCAAGATCCCTTCAGATTTGTCTAAAATTTGGTGTTCAAAACATTTTTCCGCAATCTTTTTGTAGACAATCCATAGTCTCTAGGATAAACCCAATTTCATTTTCACTTTCGGGACTTTAATTTCTATCTAAAATTCAAAAGTTTTCCAATGAATCGCTTTAAACTAGAATTGAGAGGGATTTCCATTTCCATTTCCATTTATTAAATTTCTATACTGTCCTTCTCCCCAAAGGGACTCAGGGCGGTGTACAGCCGATAAAATAAACAGGCACACAATATAATACATACAATTTAAAAAACAATTAAAACAAAATATTTTAGGTGGCTGACAATTTAGGGAACCAAATATTAA
>JANHFO010009466.1:220130-236176 GCA_032468095.1 Pareas carinatus | reverse complement strand
AGTCCTCCACCCCCCCTGGTCGTGCTCCCCTGTGACAACCCTGCCCCCCCAGCAACATAATTGAAGCCTATTTAAGTATTACGCATTTTAGTATGATATTTGTTCCTGCTTTGGAGATGGAGAGAGAGAAAGAGAGAGAGAGAAAGAGAGAGAGAGAATGAGAGAGAGAGAGAGAAAGAGAGACATAGAATGAGAGAAAGAGAGAGGGAAAATGAGAAAGAGAGAGGGAGAATGAGAGATAGACAGACAGATACACACACAGAGAGAAAGGAAGAAAATGATACATAGAGAGGGAGAGAGAGGGAGAGAGAAAGAGAGAGAGACGCAGAGAGAGAGAGAGAGACAAAGAGACTGAGAAAGAGAGAATAAAAGAGAGAGAGAGAGAGAGAGAGAGAGAGAGAGAGAGAGAGAGAGAGAGAGAGAGAGATGCAGACACAAACCCTGAAAAAGAGAGACACACAGAGAGACTGAGACAGCTGAGAATGGGAACTGCTCACCTGTCTTCAGCTTCTCCTGGCGGTGGAATACTTCCCCGGTGCCTGGGCGGCTTCTCCTTGTGCCTGGAATGTCCCTCCGGAGGCCAGGGAAGTCCCTCTGGAGGTCAGACAAGCCTGTCCGAAGGCAAGGGAAGCCCCTTTGTAGGCTAGGCTTCCCTGGCCTCCAGAGGCTTGGATGGCTTCTCCAGGGGTGGCGAAGTGATTTCTGGCCACCCAGCAGGCCTCTCCTCTGGCTTGCTGGTCAAGATTTTTTTTTTTTTACTTTCCTGGATGAAGGCTCATGTGCCCACATGGATGACTCTGCATGCCGGCTGTGGCATGCATGCCATAGGTTCATCATCACTGCCCAATACCATTCCAGGCTGTTCATTTTCTTCTTAAAAACTTCCAGTGATGGAGAATCTGCAACTTCTGGAGGCCAACCATTCCACTGATAATGGTTCTCACTGAGGGGAAATCTCCCCTTAGCTTGAGGTTGGATTTCTCCTTGATAAGCTGCCATCCATTGCTCCTTTTTGTTATAGAATTCTTTATATTGATTACAGTTTAGCATATCAGTATTACAGACATAAAGTTTTTAACCTTTTCATTCGAAGTAGAGCAAGACATTAAAAAGAATCAATTGCCATGAATTAGCTCCTTCCTCCCCTCTCTCCCTCTCTTCCTCTTCTCTCCCTTCCCTACCTCCTTCCTTCCTTTCCCCTTCCTTCTCCGTCCTTGTCCTCCTCATTTCCTCCTTCCATCTAGAATTCTTTTTGTTGGTTACATTTCAGAACATCAATATTACAAACATAAAGTCTTTGGCTTTTTCTTCCAGATTCCATTCATTACTTCTTGTCATGCCCTCTGGTGCTTTGGTGGACAGATTGACCCCCTCTTCTCTGTGATAAAGCTCATCACACATTGGAAGACTGCTATCCTGTCAGTTGTTTGTATGCTGCCTCTTCTTATGACTTATCATAGATACAACACCAATAAGATTTTCATAAAACCATACCATTTAAATTAGTAAATACTATTAATAAAGCTTTTGATAAAAACTGTTATAATTGTCAGACCAATCTAGATGCCCTCCTGAAGAGGTCTCTTCAACATTTTATAGAACATGATCAGGATAGGGGCAGGGTAGATTTTTAAGCTCATTGGTAAAAATGGAGGTATTTGCTTTGTGACACATACACACATCCCTTCCAGGATCCTCTCCAGAGTATGTAGAATGGGCAGTTTCTATTTGAAGAATATGGTCCTAGAGTAACCAGAGCCCAAGTCATAAAGTGGTTTATTGATAACCACTCAATAATGCTTCTCATCCAGAACCCTCTATGGCTGAAACCAAGGTCCCTTCTCTACAATCTTATCAAAAGTAGTAAATTTGATGCTGGCCTATGATTTTCCAGGGTGGTTTGTTTAATACACTACCAGGGTAAGTTTTATTAGAGATTATTATCAAATTGCTGTGTCATAAAAATCTCTTTTTGTTAACAAATATTTAAACTTGTTCCAAATCTGCTACTTCTAAGAACATGCTATTTGAGCTAATTGCATTGCTGTAAATACACCCCTTAAATAATTGCTGAACCTCAAGAAACACTTTCAATAATTGACTGAGCTTCCATAAAGGGGAAAAATGGTATTATTAAATCTAAATTAAATGTACGTTGGAGGCATTTAACTTAAAGTGTTAACATGCCAAACAGTTAAGAGAACTCGCTGGAATTCAAAGCAGTTGGAAGCCTTTTAGCTGGACCATTTTACAGTTCTAGTCACTTTCATTCATCTGCCCAGATTCTAATTTTCCAAAACTTAAGGAGATTCCTGTTCCATCTGGTCTTCAATGTGGATTTAGAGTTCCTACTTGAATAAGTGTTCCTTTCTTTGCAATAGTGAAGGCAGTGGTGTGCTTCCATCCATTGGTGCAAGCAACGCTCTCTTTGGTCATTAAGGGAGAAAAGTTTATATGCCACTGGATCCCATTTGCAATATAAAGAAGTGCTTGGTCTGAGAAAATAGTTTGCACATACTCTGTTTCTCCAAAAATAAGACGCAGCCAGAGAATAAACCCTAGCATGGTTTTTCAGGTTGCTCATAATATAAGTCCCAGTTATGATTGTCAGTCAAATGGACGTATTTAGTACTGTATTTTCCCCAAAGTAAGAGTTAACTGAAAAATAAGCCCTAATACATCTTTTGGAGCAAAAATTAACATAAGACTTGGTCTTATTTTCGAGGAAACACGGTAGTTCACCACAATTAGGAAGGAAATTTGTATATGCAAGGTTGTCTTTGACCTACACCCCCCCCCCAAAATCTAAAAATCAGACTGCTACACTTTCCATTTTGATTTCAAAAGAAATATGTACTACGCTGGTAAGTACCCATGCGTTTGAATTAATGAAAATTAACTATGCCTGCTTGCCTACCGAAAAAATATTGGGCATGATATAGCCTGTCATTATCTCCAATATTAGATCGAAGAATGGGTGCCAGTAGTATTTTTTTTTTAAAAAAAGAATATATTTGTGCATTTTAAATTGACTTAAATCACGGCCTAGAAACATCCACTGAAATAAAATGGTTTGCTTCTGCTGCCATGATGTTAAATATATGTAGGTTGTTTAAGTACCATTTTATTATAGAAAAGGATTCTGTATGTTAATACATTAATGTATTCAGACTGTCATACTGGAGACCATAATCAGTTCTGGTGAATGCCAGTATATGCGGGGGTGGTTGCTAAAGTTGTTTGCTATTGTCCACCTCATCTGCTGCTTTCCGGATATTTATCTGAGATACCACTATTACAAATTGCACATTATTCTTTCCAGACAGATTACAGATATTATTTGGTTTTTCAGGACACGCAGATTCTGGGAGATATATAGGAACCTTTCATCCCCCAAGCTGCTATGATGTTGTATTTTTGCAGCATATATTTTACAAAACTATCAATTTTCTGCATTATTCATTTGGCCTCATGAATAAACTGTTAAGCTGAAGCCAAGATGCCACAATCCAGTTCATTCACAAGCATACTGAATTCTTTCCACGGTGGACTCTTTGGTGCTCTCTCTGAGTTTGGTGGTTTTCTTGAAGATGTTTCATGACCTACAATAGCTAACTGATGATTAGCACTGATAACATTACCTCATTTGGTCATGAAACGTGTGCACGAAAACAATCAAGCTCAGAGATCACCAAGGACCTCTCATTTCAATCCTGAGCTACAAATATTTCCCCTTTACTCTTTCCACTGACTTTTTAATTAGAACAGAGGATCAAACTTTAATTCTATTGTCTAAAACATTTGGAATTGTGAATATTTTTAAGCTTATGAATGCCAAAGAGAGTAAAATAGATTTATGTTAAGTGAGTTTACCTAATTGTCTTCAAAAGTGAAGACTCTCCTAAAAGGGTATCATGACATCTTAAACTAGTGTTTCTCAACTTTGGCCCTTTTATGATGTATGAACTTCAACTCCCAGAATTCTTCAGTCAGCATGGAACTCTGAGATTTGAAGTCCACATATCTTAAACTGACTAAGGCTGTTAAACCCATCTTTAAACTATGAGTGGCAATCTTGTTGCTAAACTACACTTCCAGCATCATCAATGCTGAGAAATATAAGAATGGAAGGGCTACAGCGTCTTCCTTGTCTTAAAGTTCAGCATACTGACATTTTTGTTTCTGAAAGTATATTACAACTACTTCAAAATCTGATATGTTAATATTGCAGAAGGGGGAAAAATGTCTCCTTTTCTGTGCTCTTTGAAACTTGCCTGTGATGATGAGAATTAGAAATACATTATTTTAAACACTAGAGGGAGATGTTCTTCACATATTAAAAAGTGAAAGCAGTAAAACTGCAAAAGGAAACCCAGGGATTGAGAAAATCTACAAGTTAGCTTTCCCAAGACTTTGTCTGTGTTTGAAGCAACATTTTTGTCTACAATGCTAACTTGTGATGGAACTTCAGATGCTCAAATCCACCCTACCCTTTTGAGTCTGACATATTTTTAGTGAACAGAAAGTAATAGGCCTTATTAAACCAAGCTATTCATTTATTTGTTTAGTGTATGACATATAATGTCAGGGAAATGTACACACTACAGGAAAAATTCTATGTTTTTTGTTTTACTTTTTGTAAAGGGCATCCAGGTGTCACCCTTTACACACACAAAATGAGTCTAAGACTCCCTGGACAAAGCCGGAAAAATGAGAACCTGTGGCGTAGTGGCTAAGATAATAGCCTAGTAAGTAAATCCAGGCTCAAATCTCAGGGTATGGCTCACTGATGAAGGCTAACAAGCTAGAAATGGCCATTTGAGTCTCCCCTTCCTTTTCCGGTCAATGTTTTGCGTAATAAAAACATTGGTATCTGCCTGCAATGAACCTAGTCTGAGCTGAAGGGCAAAATATGAAGCTATATGTTTCATTTCTGTATTCGGGGACCATCAGGTGTTGCCCTTAACTGACTGACTGACTGACTGACTGAATTAATTAATTAATCTGCACACGCTAGACACACAATGCAGTACCGATAGCCTAGATTGCTGGCTCATTTTGTTCAGTGCTTGAATGTTTATCCTTGGTGCACCGTGGGGCTGGGCAAACAGGTTTTACACCAATTCGTTAGTAGCGCTCAGGTAATAGTGACTTACAAGAGCAGAAATGGGATGTGCATTGTATCTATTTAGAGCAGCGGCCCCCAACCCTTTTGGTAGTAGGGACTGGTTTTGTAGAAGCTACTTTTTCCATGAAGAGGGGGGCGGGGAAGGTTTTGGTTTCATTTTCTTGCCTGCTGCTCACCTCCAGCCATGTGACCCAGTTTTTAACAGGCCACAGTTAGGGACCTCTGATTTAGAGAGCTGCACTTCTTTTTCTCTGTGTTAGTCATGACTTTTTTTGAAACAACTTCATGAATAACTTTATTGCTAACATTCTCCTTGATTTCATCTTCTTGGGACAAAACAGGAAGAATCTCTGTTCAACCATTTAGTACATGACATGTTCCTCATACTAGCTAACTCTGAGATGAGACTTAATCATGCAACAAAATCAAGGCAGAGATATTATAAGTGTGCCCCACTATAATCTCTTTTGTGTCCCTTACAACTTCTGCAGAGTAGGAGGAATGAGAGTGATTTAGAATCCCAGCACCTTTTTTCCGTTGGTGGGGATTGGGGAGGTATTCCAGTCCTAAAAGGATATCTCACTTCTTGACTCCTTTGTGTAGGCAGGAGGGAAACAAATATGCATTTACAAGATGCCTTACCAAAGGAGTTGGGAGATTGATTGATCCACACCTGTTCCTTTAAACTTGAGAGCAACAGGGCTTTAGAACAAGTACAGTCTCCTGGAAGTTCTTTCAGACTATTATATTAAATTATACTGTCCAGTTAAAGAAAGAAGCTCCGTTGACAATACAGGTTGATGTCCTTTGATCTATTCCTACCCAACAGGCAATGTTTCAGTTTTTCCTTTAGTTCATGAAGCTACATTCTTTGAGTCCAAATGGCATCTTTTCTTGAGATAATGACCCATATCTCTATCAGGGAAAGGCGCTGTTTTAAGACCAGGCCCCTGGGAAACAGGACCCAGAGTTTTAGTGGAGAGCTGGAGAAGTACCTTTCTCCATCGTTTTGCTTTCTTCTGGTTTCAACTTGCATTTGTCTCTTCCTTTCTTCTTCCTTTTCCTCACAACTTTTACATCTTTCAGGCACTGAACCTAACAATTCTCACTCCATAAAGGTGAACCTTACTCCCAAGAAAATTGGCACTTATTTTCTCTTCACCATATCCCTTTCAGAGGTTTAGAGGAGTCACTAAATCTCCCTTAAAAATCCTGAAACCCTGCCTCTCTCTAAATAGGTTCTAATCCTGAGGACAGCATAATAAACTAGAAATGACCATTCGAATCTCCTTTCCTGTTCTTGTGAATTTTTCCTGTAATAAAGGCTCTAATCCTTTCCATTTTTGGCATGTTAAGCTGAACCTGACTCTTAAACTGAGGGAAATGGTGGAGCCCCGAAGTAAGATGTTCAGAAATTCAGAGGAAGAAGTAGAATGCAAAGGAGGTTCCTTATCTGGGGTTTCAGATCAGCAAACCATGCCACTGTGATCTCACAAAGTTCTGGAAAAGCTCTCTTGGTATAAATAGAGACCAAGTTAAAAACAAATTCTTCAAGTTTGATTCTTGGGTGGGGGAGCATTATATCTAGCTATGTGGAAGTACTTAGCTGGCCTTGGCTGATCTTCGAAAACTTAGAAGGGACTACCTGAGCTGTAGACAAAACTGAGAAGTTTAAAAAGAGGAGGCAATGGCAATTCCCTTCCTTAGCTTTGCTAAGAGAATTATGTGGGACCTTCCATGAACTGGCCAAGGAGCGGACCTCAGTTTAAGGGTATCTAGATTTTAGTCCTCTGGTCCCTGCCTGAATTTTACACGTGTTCTTCAAAGGAAACAATCAGAGTTATGAATGAATGAATGCAGCACGATGGGGAGGGGTTAAAGAGAGCCAGATTGGTATAGTAGCGGGTAAGGCACCAGCTGGAGACAATATGCTTCAGTCCTGCCTTAGGCATAAAGGAGAAGGTTAGGGCCCTGATGAGAAGCATCAGGAAATACACAATGGTCAGGTTTATGCCGTGGCCCTGATGGAGCAGACTTTCTTAAGCAATTCTTTGTAAAGAACCCCCTCCCAAAATTAGCCTCTGTCACTGATACCAGTCTGTCGTATAAAACTCTACTTTTTTTTTTGCTGTGTTAGTGCTGCCTTAGATCTCTTCTACTGAATATATAGCTCATAAATCAGATGCTCAGCAAATATCACATTCAATTAGAGGGAAGGTAATGTATCATAGCTGGCTGGAGCAGTTTAGAAGGCAACTTTGGAGGAGCGGGGGATTGTTTGCGAAATTCCAAATTAAATTAGAAAATGTTAACATTTCATTTTTTATGTTTCTAGATCAATCATTAGTACTACCTACATTCACCTATGGTACCTTTAAGCGTTTCTTGAATCCTTTTTATTTGTAATTATACGCCACCTATTAAATATGAATTATATATTCTGTTTTGACAAATATTTAATGCTGTTTTGCTATCAAAACAGTTTCCCCCCCTAAAACACAAAATCCTTTCTAATTGCTCCCCCCCTCATATTTTTAAGTTGAACAGGAAACTGTGTTGACTGTATTCAATGGTCTTGCTGCACGTTGTATCATAACTTCTGAAAGGCCGTAAATTCCTATATAATTTATGGGTTTATACCAAAACAGTGAAAATTTGTTTGTTTGTTTGTTTGAAGTGGGAGGAGGAAACCAACAGCATTGTGTGCCCAAGTGTTTTGACATTGTTCATTCAATTTTGGGTATAGAAATTGAATAACCCAAATTAATAAGATTTTTTTCAGGGGCATGAGAAATTCTTAAATAATTTGCATTTACCGTTAACTGCATTAGGAATATAACTTCTCTCCTCTCCAATTTTTAAATCTTTGATTTGTTTTTCTGTTAATTTTATCTTGACTTTAAATGTTGTACTGCTCTTGTTTTATGTTTTTGGACCTGTCCTCTTTATTTTTTTAAAATGTATTTCCTGATACACGTTATACCAAAAGAGTAATATTTATTGGATGGTCAAACTGTGTTCTAAATAAATAAATAATGAAATAAATAAGATTGTGAATTTCCAGTGATCGTTGCTAGATGGAGCTGCAGCATAAAAAATGCATACAAATATAAGAAGACTGTATCTACTCTGTCAAATAAAAATTATTGTATAGGATTGTCTTCTCTTAGGTTCATCTAAAGCTGTCTATAAGGATTCTTTTAATCAAAACAAATGGAAGGGTCGTGAAGAAGTGATTAAACACAAAATGTAAGTTTTGAGTTTATTCCTACTACTTTTCCTAAAGTAGCTATGGCAGGTCTGTACTATTTTGCAATATGAATCTAGACACTTTTCCAATCAAGAAGTCTGCAGTTAATTTGCCATGATTATGCTACAACTATTTAGAGGTGAGAAAATGTGGGGAAACTCAAAAATATCCCTGGGAGAAAAGGAAAAAGATCAAAGAGTAAGAATAAGGTTAAATAGGAGTTTAAGCTTAGACTAATTTAAACTTAGAGGAAATTAAGAACAGAATAATCCAAATAAAACCTTGTCCATATCCTTGATTTGCTCACAGAGAAAGATGAGATTTCTTGCCAAATCAGACCACTGGAAATCATTTATTCAGAAATTAGATTAAACTATCTTTTGACAAGTAAAACAGAGATTAGCTCACATGAGTTTATCAACCCTCTGGTAACATTGTTGCATCTGTCTAGAAATATAAGACAAATTATGTGGTACATATTTACCTATCCCAGCAATAGGACTATGATGGTATAAGTCTTATTCTTTTAAAGTGTTGCTGTAAAAATATTATAAAGGAGAAAAGTAGAGTGGAGAAGCAATGTCACTTTTTTATTTAAAAAAATTATCAGAACTTGAATAATAATTTTAAAATATATAATACATGGGGTATATTGCTAGTCTAATTAATTGCCTCTAGGCCAGGAGATACAATTACAGCTCTTGAGATATGACAGGGCCTGTCCTGTCCCCATTATCTATCTAATTCAATCTTAGTCTCATGATCTGCCACAGTTACATACAATCTTCACAATTTGGCAGAGAACAAAATTGTGCTGGCCTTTATGAGCTAGTGAGCTGTTCAGATTGAGCAACTGTATAAGCCAGCACCCTCATAAAAAAAAATAGCAATATTCAGTTTTTGTTGTAATTGAACTATGGCTCAGAATTAAAATTCCTCTTTGTAAACAGCATCAAATATGTTTCTGAGGAATCAAGTACGGTAATAGCAGCCTTCCAGTTGCACAGCTCTAAAATATTCAGTTGAGATGATGCCTTCAGGGTGATTAGAAACAATGGCAGGTAGGTAAGTTAATTGTCATTATTCTTTGAAGCAGGCCTGTAAAAGCTTTGGTCATGTTTTCTGAAGGATTCTGGCCATGAGGAAGCTACATAATTCCCCTTGGTGGGGCTTGGATAGTCTGCTTACCATGTTTTTTTGGGAAAAGCTGGAGCATTTTAAAAATATTTTAAAATTCTGCTAAGCCATTTGTAATTTAAATGATAGTTTTCACCATGTTTCTCAGCTATAAATGGTGAGGAACTGAAATTTAACAGAGCAGGCAGGAAATTGCAATAAAACATTCAAGAACCACAAGCTGCCAACCGGTGTTGTTGCTGCTATTGTTATTATCACACACGACAATGTTCAATCACAGCTGCCTGGTTTTTTAGCTGGTATTGGCCTTTGTATGCAATCAATCAATCAGGTCTTTATGATGGTCATAGACCAGTATAAGGAGGGTGGGATACAAACAATATTATTTTTTAAAAAAAGCTAAAAAAAATTAAACAAAGATTACACAAAACTAAAAACATAAAAATGCATTTAAAGAAGTTTATATATGCTAAAATATCTATAGGGAGGAGTAAAAATATTAAATACAAAAAAACCCCATAGAAAGTAATATATGGTTAACTAAGATCTATTAGAGTGCAAAACACTCTTAACTAACTAAATCAACTGATGGATTTTAAGCATTGCTGTGTGGAACACGGCAACATTGAATATTGTGGCAGGCTTAGTATCTACAAGCAGCAGAGAAATATAGCATTGTCCTGTGCACCGTGGATATTTATACAATAATGGTGAAATGAGGCTTGTGCAAATGTCTCTGTGTTAAAGGCACTGGAGAAGCACAAGCTGTGTTGCTTCTGGGCGTCCAGAGTTACAGGGTCATTGCCTCTCCTGGTAGGGAATTTTCCTGTAACAGCCTTATTACTATTACATATGCATTACTATTGTTAGTAGTAGTAGTATTATGGTTTGTGCAGTCAACTAGATGTTAGACTGAGTTTGACAATTTTGTCCAACTATCGAGTGATTATCAAGAATCTGGAATAGGCTGTTGGTTTGTTGTTTGATGCAGTTAGAGATCTCATCACTGGATGTCAGCTGTTCCAAGTAAAGCTGCATTTTACAATTGATTGATGGTGATTTTGTCAATGTTGATGGTGTTCATGTGATGCTCCAGATGTTTTGGCACTGCAGTCAAGCTGCCTATTAGTATTGGTACTATCTTTGCTTTCTTTCGCCACAGTCATTCTATTTGGCAGGTCTTTGTATTTTGTGATTTTCTCCAGTTCTTTCTCTTCTATTCTGTTGCTTCCAGGCATTGCAACATTCACTGTCCAGACATTTTTGCCTTTTTTATCAATAGTTGTTAAGTCTAGTTGCTACTTTGTCATGCTGTCATTTGTTGTCCCTCTGTGCAATCTTCTTGTAGCAGCTAATTAAGTGATCCGCTCTTTCTTCTTTCTTGTGTCTTCTCAATTCTGGCTTTGGTCTTGTGCAACTAGAATTAGTCCCTCTGTCACTTTCTTCAGTTTTTCTGCTCTCTGCTCTCTCTGCTACTTCTAGGTCTTGTTGTTATCTGTTTTCCCTGCCAGTTGTTTTTTTTAAAAAACATACTGACCATGTAAAACCTTGCCTTCCCATGTTTCTTTTCTGTCTTTATTTAATTTTTCTTATAGGTCAGTTTGGTCTTTTGGGAATTCACTAAATCTTCATGGTATACCACCCTCAATATATTCTCTTCATTCTTCTTCAGATATTCTTCCAATGTCTTTTTTTCTGCTCGACTGTTTGGTACTTGCAACGTTCCACAACCACTTATTTATGTATTTGACCTATGACACTTATTTCCCTTGGTAAGCAGAGTCTGTCAACATCACTGGGCAGGATTCACTGTCATTATTTTTCTGGTCTTCCTATCCATGACTTTTAGTTCTGTCTCAGTCCAGTTCACTATTCCAACTGTGTATCTAATGACTAGAATTGCCTAGGTATTGATTGGATGGATGGCATTTCCCCCACTGAGTTTGGACTTTCAGATCTTCTTCACTCTCTTGATGTATTCATTTCTAACTTTTTTTCTTGACATCAGTGTGCTTGAGGTTGTCAACTTGAAGGATGCCTAGGTATTTGTAGTGACTGTCTGCATCCAGAGTCTGGGTACTTTTTCCGTAGGATATCTTGATTTCTTCATTTTTCCTCTATTTTTTCCCCTGTTGATGATGTGGGTGACACATCTGTCCAGTTCACACTCCATTGTAATATCTTGGCTGAGATAATGCTCAGTAGCAATTCTATTTCAGATGGTGGCTTTCTATACAGCTTCAAATTGTCTGTGTAAAAGAGGTAGCCTAGCCTAGCAGATGTTTTTGTTGCTTGAGAGCCATGGCCTGACTTATTCAGTATTGTTTAGGGAGGAATCAATTCAATGGCAAACAGCAGTGACGCTGAGTCTCCTTGAAAGATTCATGTCTTGATATTAATCTCTCCCAATCTATCACCATTGACCAGCAACTGTGTTTCCATTGCTTAGTTATTCTTTGTTTCAGTTTCTCTTATTTATTTATTTTAGTTAGAGGGCTTTGCTCTTTCTGAGGAGAGGGGAATAAAAATGATTCAATAACTATGCTGGCTTCCTCTACTACCAACTCCCCCTGGTTTGCCTCTACAGTCTGAGCTACTTCTGGCAAGGCTTCAATTTCTTTGTCCAAGGTGGACCTTTGCATTTCTTCCAATTCTGCTTCTGTGAATACTTTATTTTGTATTAGAAAATAATGTTCATCTGTTAACCTTTCTTTGTTTTTTGATTCTGAATGTGGTTCCTTTCAGAACCGATGCATTCTTTTCAGATATTCTCTTCTTTTGAATTTGATTTGTAAAAACAAATCATTATTTCTTTGCTTTCAGTCTTCTATTATTACTATTCCATCATGTTTCACAGCTTGGCCTCTGTTACTTTCTGATGATTTGAGGAATACCGTTTTTACTGCTTTAGTTGAATTAAGTATCCAGACAAGTCTGCCAATTACTCTATGTGCAACTGGAAGATCATCCTACACAGTGAATTTTGAAGATCATATTGGGTGCATTTGTATTACCAAATATTTGTTATCAAGATGTCCAACATTGGAGTTGGCCACAGTGTCTCATGCAACAAAAAATGGATTTGGGTTTCTTCACACAAACCCATGTAATCTAGGAAAAGAATTGTGAGTTTAGTAATGAACACAAGCAACACAAATAATCTCTAACTGTCCTTTTCAGTATATTTATACAGTAGAATTTAGCTGTTGTGATGATAAATATCTCATCTGTAGCATTTGCAGTGATCCTATTATCAAAATATTTCTAGCATTAAAGAAAACCTGGACTACCCCTGATTAAGAATAAAATACTACATATAGCATTAACACTTTAACATTACATTTTATAGAAAAATTGAATTTCCTAAGGGGAAATGAATAAAATCTTCCATCTTGCTCAAGATAGTATTACTAAAACTGAAAACTGAAAACAAAGTTAAATTTCAGTAGCTGAGTAGTACAAAAGCTGTAACAAATCTTCTTATAGCCCAGGAGGGCAGAAATTGGGGCAATTTTCTTCTTCCTTTTTTCTTTACTTGAGGTTGTTTTCACCCTACCTCCCCAGTTCCAAGACTTTCCTTTTCATTCCAAGTAATAGTGTGGAAAATATAAATTTTGTAACCTAAAAGCTCATTTAAATTTTCCTTTGGTTCCAAGCATGTCAGGGAAATTCCTCTTCCTCACTGCTTGATGCCACTGCATTTCTCTAAAAATTATATGATGCCAGAATTCTCTGATATCCGAAAGAGGCTGGCGAGATGGCAGGAGGCCAAATTTTGGTGCTAAGATGAGCAAGTTGATCAGTGCTTGGTTGGTTGGTTCCTCCAGAAGACAGGATTGCATTCCATTAAAACTTCTCCTCACCTCTTGATTTTAGTAAATAATGGAGGAATGGAGGAATGCAATAGCTCAGTATATATTTAATATATGTTCATTCTAAACCTTTGACCCCCCCTCAAAATGCCCAATCTAGCCACAAGCTTCCATATGGACATAAACAGATTTCTACATTTATATTCCCAGCTGGGTGACAAATTGTACACCTAAACAGGCAATGTACGCTGTACATATATGCTACAAGTGATAAATGATGATCAAAATCATAAAATGCATTCAGCATAACAGGGCAAAAAAGGTAAAAAACTAAATAAGGTGATCTATGTCAGTAGCCCCCATCCTTTTTGGCCCCAGGGACAGTTCTATGGAGAAAGGTTTTTCTGTAGACCGAAGAGAGTGTGGTTTTGTGTGCTGCCTGCATCCTGACAATGGGGCTTGACCTGTTTCTACAACCCAGTTGCTAGCATGCTATGGGCCGGAAATTGGAGACCTCTCCTGTATGTGATTCCCTAAGCTCACCCCATGCCAAATGGGTATAGAAGAGAAACTTCCTGGGTTCACATTCATACCTCTTAAAGCTATAAGCTCAATGGAATACAAGTGGTTGTCAACATTTGTTCCTTTTCAGCTCGCTTGCTTTTGTAAACCTGTGCACAATACAGGAAAAGTATATGGACAGGTACATGTCTGATGATAATGTACAAAATGTGCAAAATCATTTTATACTAGGGAAATTGGTATATTAGGGAAAATAATACATAAACATGTGCATTAGAATAAATTGTGGGGAAGATGGGAAGTCTCTTTCTAGTGGAAGTTTGAGCTAAAGAAAATTTGAGAGGTTTGTCTCTCCTTAGCACTATGCAAGTCAGTATTAACAGGCTGCAATGACAAGAATTGGCTGTTCTGTTCTGGATTGAGGATTCATTTCATTCATTCATTCATTTCTATTTTTGCTAAACCAGCAAAGATAGAGGAATTTTGATTTTCCTGAAAGGGACCACAAAAACACAATCCTAGAAGTTCTAAGTATCTTCTGTGACCTAGATCAGGGGTCCCCAACCCCTGGTCCATGGACCGGCACCAGGCCATGGCATGCCAGCAACCAGTCCATGCAAACAAGCCAAGCTCCATTTGCGGGATGCAGGCAGCATACAAAACCGAGGGTGTGGTTTCCAGTCCATGGAAAAATCTTATTCCATGTAATCAGTCTCTGGTGCCCAAAAAGTTGGAGGTCACTGATAACCTTATTTATTTTTACCTTTTTTGCCCTATTATGATGAATCCCTCCAAGACCGAGTGGCTGTGGCTGCCGGCGTCCAGATATAACCAGCTATTTCCATCGTTGGCTATTGGGAGCGAAACCTTGGCCCTCACGGAAAGGGTACGCAACTTAGGCGTCCTCCTAGATGCACGGCTATCTTTGACTGTTCATGTGGCAGCCGTCACCAGGGGGGGCTTTTACTAGGTTTGCCTGGTACGCCAGTTGCACCCCTTTCTAGATCGGGACGCCATGCACATGATCATTCAGGCACTCATCATGGCCCACCTGGACTACTGCAATGCTCTCTACATGGTGCTCCCCTTGGGATGCATCTGGAAGCTCCAACTGGTACAAAATGCAGCCGCGCAGGGGGTTATGGGGGCCAGTGGTATGATCCATGTGGCCCCCCTCCTGCGCAAGCTGCACTGGTTGCCGGTGGGCTTCTGGATGCATTTCAAGGTGTTGGTGATGTCCTTTAAAGCACTCCATGGCTTAGGACCTAGTTATCTACAGGACCGCATTCTACCAGCAAATACCTCCCACTGACCGGTGCGCTCCCACAGAGAGGGCCTCCTCAGAGTGCCGTCAGCCAGACAATGTCGACTGGCGACCCCCAGGAGGAGAGCCTTCTCTGTGGCAGCTCCCACCCTCTGGAACGATGTTCCCCCAGAGATACAAACTATCTCGGACGTCTGTGATTTACGCCATGCCATAAAAACTCACCTCTTTATCCAAGCCAGTTTGGCCTAATTACACCTCTTCCGTGTTAAATTTTAAAAATTTTACATTTTAATTTCATCAGAAATTGGTTTTATATTTTGGGTTTTTAAAATTCAGCCACAGTATAATGATTTAAAGTGTTTTTAAATGTTGCTTGTATGTTTTTGAATAGTATTTTAAATGGCTGTACACCGCCCTGGGTCCGTTCGGGGAGAAGGACGGTATAGAAATATAAATAAAATAAATAAATAAATAAATAAATGTATTTTATGATTATGATAATTATTTATCACTTGTAGTTTATATGTACATTGAGAAATTATGCACCGGAGACAGATTCCTTGTGTGTCCAATCATACTTGGCCAATAAATAATTCTATTCTATTCCATTCCATTCCATTCCATTCCATTCCATTCTATTCTATTCTATTCTATCTTTCACAGATTATTCCCTATTCCCTTCCCCCCTCCACACCCCATATTGTTTTTGATTGTAAAGTTTAATTTTAGATCAATTTACGTTTTTTGATTTCCCCTACTTTATGTTAATTGTACACTGCCCTGAGTCCTTTAAGAGAAGGGCGGTATAATGAGGGCGGAAAATAAGTTGATTTTAAACTTAATAACAGCAGCAAGACTTTTGATTGCACAGTATTGGAAGAAGGAACAATTGCCTACTATTGAAGAATGGACACTTAAAGTGATGAACTT
>JANHFO010009466.1:170987-189358 GCA_032468095.1 Pareas carinatus | reverse complement strand
TCTGGACTATGCCAGTCAGAGTCCAAACCCTCCCGGATCCGCGCGATCTTCTCCTGGAAATAACCTCTGAACTCCTCCTCCTCTTCCCACTGCCCCCAAACCCTGCACATTTTGTGCTGGATTGCACAATGAATAAGAACCAGTCTAACATTTAAAATAGAGCTGCTCTCAATTAATTCACATACCATAGAATTATAGAGTTGTAAAGGGCCATTAAATTCAGTTCCTGCTCAGTACTGGAGTCCAAATTAACACCCCACAGACCTATGGCTGTTGACTTTCAGCATGAACATATTCAGTGAACATGCTCGCATAATTCTTAGAAACCGGTTCCATGGTAAAACTGATAGCATTAAGAATTTTTTCTACCATTCAGCTGGAATCTGCATTCCTGCAGACCACTATTTGTCAGGGATAATAAAGAACAAAGTGTGACATCCTTTTCTGTGACATCCCTGGAGTCACTTGGAGAATCATATTATATCCCCCTCAATAAACTTCTTTCAAGGCTAAATATGTCCCAGTACTTCGTTCTTTCCTTGTGGTACCTGATTTACAGTCCCTTGGTCATCGTTGCCGTTTCCAGGTCTGTTCCAGTTTCTCTATATCCTTTTTAACATGCAGTGTTTAGAAGGGAATACAACATTCAATATGAGGCCTGCCCATGTTGAATAAAGAGGACCTATCCGTTCCTGTAATTTGGAAATCATTTCTTTTAATGCAGCCTAAAATTGTACTTGTCTTTTTAGCAGCCATACTTCTGTGCTTGTTCAAATTCACATCCAGTATATGCATACTCAGCACCTTCAACACCTATTAGTACTAAATCAGGTGTTCCCCTTGCTTTATCACTGCATTTTATTTCTTTTTTTTTCTAAATGCATGTGTCTCTATTACATTTCATTATTTTATTTTCAGCCTATTTCTTTATCAAGATCATTTTAATTTTTATTTCGGTCTTCTAGAATAATAGCTGTCCCACCCAGTTTTGTTTTATGTGAAAATTTCCCACTTTTGTGAAGAAAAGAACTACTGTTAAATATTAATTTTCTGCCCTCTGAGCATCTTAATTGCTTCGAAGCTAAAAAGGTGCTAAGCAAGCAATGGTTTCACTTAGGCTTAAAGATTTTCTTTCCTTTAGTGTGCCTATTGTTGCAAGTGGATCCAGTTTAAAACTAGACATTTGTTTCACTGATCCAAATCATTAATAAAAAAGATATTGAAGATTGCCAAGGCTTAATTCCGTGGCATGCCATATGATATGTCACCTCAGTTTGAGGGGGAAAATGGAGAAACCTTTTGTATGGAAAGTTTTAAAATCAATCGAGAATCATCTAATACAGTGGCTCCCAACCTTTTGGGCACCAGGGACTGGTTCCATGGAAAAACCAGATGCGGCGTGGTTTTGAGTGCTGTCTACATCATGCAAATGGGGCTTGGCTTGTTTCCGTGGACCGGCTGTGGACTGATGCTGGTCAGCGAATCAGGGGTTGGAGACCCCTGATCTAATAAACCTACCAGCCAGCTTGAACTTAACTTGCTAACTGGAGCATCATGGAATAGCCTCTACTGGGGCTACTGCAGTGGAAAGGAAGCAGTACTAGATGTTCTACTGTACTCCCTTCCAATCCCCCACATTTTACAGTTCTCATGGATGAAATGAGCAAATGAGTAGCAAGCATCTTTTGACTATAAAAAGGTGTCTTGTTTGCTTTTTTAAAAGGAAAGCTAGGAATCTGGGTTATACAGCTTGATCAGGATGAGAAACTGCTTTTCTTGTTCATCCTTGCAGATGCTTATACGATTGGAAAAATGTTCTGGACTGATACCCTTACCCACACCATGGAGTGGTGTGCTTATTCAGCGTCCAGTGTTTCTTAAAGAAGACTGGGGCATTCAGAAGCATGCCCATCTGTAGTCATGGCTATTAAATAGTCATGACTTTAATAGTCATGGCTATTAAAAAGGGAAAGGTTTTTGCACATCTATGTGCCTACAGGTAATCCTCGACGTATGTCTGCGGTTGGGACCAGAATTTTGGCCGTAAGTCATGACTGTTTTAAGCTGAGGTACTCAGGTGACCAGATTTGATCTTACAACCATTTTTATGGTTCATGTGATCCTAAGTCCAAATCATATCTCTGGAATAGTTTTTTTTTTTTGGTGAAAATCAGCAAAAAAATAATAATCACAAGTTGTGGTTACATGAGTATGGGACACAGGAACTAGTCATAAATGTGAGTCATGTGCCAAGAATGGGGTCTTATGACTGTGATAGCATGACTGTATAGTAGCCTTTGTGAGGCCTTTGTGACTCCAAACAGTTGTTAAACGACCAGTTGTAAGTCAAGAATTACCTGTATTTGCACTGAGAAAGGAGTGTTAGGCTCCACAGGACAAGAAAGAAAGAAAGAAAGAAAGAAAGGAAGAAAGGAAGAAAGGAAGGAAGGAAGGAAGGAAGGAAGGAAGGAAGGAAGGAAGGAAAGAAGGAAAGACAGGGAGGGAAGACACCATATTGGAATTTATCTTCTGTCTTCATTAAAAATAACATAGAAGTTGTGCTGTTATATTGCTATTTTTTTAAAAAAAAATCTTAAAAATATTGAAGAGTGATATTTTGCTTCATCAGTCTCACTTGCCCTCTGGCCAAATGTGAGGATCAAATTCAGGATGGCTTGCCTTAGAGATTAGTTTAACATCTTGCTTCCTTTCTTTCCCAAAAAGGAAAAAAAATGTATGGAGACATTTGTGGGAACTTACAACATGCCATATGCTGGCACCTCAGTTTACCACTGTAGCCTGCTGAGAGGTTTTTAATCTCTTGTTTTAAAGTGCAGAGAAACCGATGGCGAGGAAACGATGAAACAGGATGGAATATTTATGTAGTGCAATTTTTAATGCATTCATCCCTTAAAAATATCTTGGACTGTACATTTTACTCAGACAAAACAGAGCAACAACTTCTGGATGGAGAAGGGAAAATCCCCAAGTGTAGTCTAGTCGTTTTGTTACTTCAAATGCACAGGAAAGGAACTTTAAAAATAAATGACTACCACTGTACTTTGAGCTTGTCCACTTATATTGAAGTGATTACTTCCTCTCGCATTCAAAGTTGGGATGAACGTTTTCTGAAATTATTCAGTTTCTCCTCTAATGTTTAGTTTCATCCTAAGGGATGAAACCGCATCTGGGCGACCAGCCACTTGTCCAGTATTTAGAGACTATACTAAACAGATTCCCACAGAAAGCTGTCATCAGCCCAAATCCATTTTAAAACAGCTTTCACCATGCATGATTTGTCTGTAATACTGGTAATCAACATTGGTAACACATGTTCCTTTTGGAAATTCAGACAACTGATTTTAACAGTCCAAATGAGGATTCGTAGCTAATTTTGGATAGTTCAAAGAAGGCAGACATGCTGCAGTCACCTAGAAAAAAAAATACATTCAGCACAATGGACAGCACAACAAAAATTATTTTGTGCAGTTATTCCTCAACTTGCAACTGAGCCTCCAATTTTTATTGCTAAGCCAGACATTTGTTAAGTGAATTTTACCTCATTTTACGACTTTTTTGCCACAGTTGTAAAGTGAATCACGGCAGTTGTTAAATTAGTAACAGTTGTTAAGTGAATCTGGTTTTCCCATTGACTTTGCAAAAAGGCGACCCTGGGGCACTACAGCGGTCATAAAAGGGAGTCGGTTCCCAAGCATATGAATTTTGATCACGTGACCATGGGGATGCTGCAAAAGTCGTAAGTCTGAAAAATGGTCATAAGTCACTTTTTTCAGTGCTGTGGTAACTTCAAATGGCCACTAAGTAGGCCGTTGTAAGTCGAGGACTATCTGTATCTTAATTTATTAGATTTTTATCCTGCCTTTATTAATTTTATAAATAACTCACAACAGTGGACATACCTAACACTACCTTCTCTTCCTGTTTTCCCCTCAACAACAGCAACCCTGTGAGGTGAGCTGGACTGAGGGAGAGTGACTGACTTTCATGCCTAAGGCAGGACTAGAACTCACAGACTCCTGGTTTCTAGCCTGGTGCCTTAACCACTAGATCAAATTGACTGTATGTAATTTTGTTGTTACAATGATAGGGACTGATGGAGCTTCATCCTCTTATTATATTAATGGAATAAAACATTGTACTATTTTAACAATTCTGTCAGGGACATGGGACGATGCCAGGAAGCAGTGAGACTTTGCGCTTGGTAGAATATGTTCCAGAATATTAAATGCAATTAGTCCTGTGAGGAAGCTTTTTTGAGAAATGGAACAGACCAGCCACAAAAGACTTTTTTTTTCTTCCCTGTGAAATCTGACTGTTCTTTAATTACCACAGTTTGGATTTAATATGTTCGCAGGGTCACTTTTCATCAGATATAAAGTGGTCAACACGGATAACATTGTGCCTGACATTTGCCCAGAGCAGCATTCAAAGTAATAATGAACAGGGGAAAATGCCTCAGGACCCAGGAGTTGGTTTTTGTTTTTGTTTCGATTAGCTGTGTTACACTAAACTTCAAATAAACGAATAAAACTGAGCTAATATTACAAATAAGATATAGATGAAACCATATTTTAGAAATGGATGGGCTCCTGCCTATTCATATTGGATAACCAATATGGAATCCGTTCGCTAAAGTACTTCTCTTAATGTCTGAGTGAATCTTATATCTGTAATTTATTCAACCAAGATCCATCTTCCCTTAACAAGTTCATTTCCACTTCACTACAATTGATCCATGTAGGATGAAAGCAACAATAGTATGCCAGAGACATTAAGGAAATTAGGATTGTTATGGGGACTATGATTTAAAAAAAACACACCACTATTTACCAAACCTTAGCAGAGTTTGCCTTCCTGGCAGTCGCAGTGATCAAATCTCCATTTGTTACATCTTAAGAATGACATATGAGCAAGCTTGTGCCAAGCACATGTGGAAGGCAGGTTTCCAGCAAAGTACAGCTGAAAATTTTTAGATACAGATAGGATGATGCAGATTTCAATCGTGATTTTATTTCTCCCAGGCATTTTTGCCACAAGAGCAGAAGCTCCTTTTTCGGTTTTGGGTTTTGATTGAATTAACCAGATGTTGATCCATTTCTTGTAACAGGAATTGACCGACCAGTTTGTCAACTGAGCTTGATGTTGTGGGATGAGAAAGAGTAACTGGCTCAAAGTCAGCCAGCCAGTTTTCATGCCTAAATGAAACTAGAACTTCTAGTCTCCCGGTTTACACTTGATCAAAGTGTCTCTCTATTTCAATTGCAATGCTCTAGCTTAAAGAGCTATTAAATGTTGTTGTTGAAATTGGTCTAGTTTATATTTACAGTTATATGTGTTATTTAAAAAGTTCAGAAGTACCTTCTGTCCAACTGAAACCATGCAGAAAATAAGGGGGCAGGGTCAGATATGAATTATCCTTGAATCAGGATTTAGTTTGCAGTGGCCTTTAAACCTCTCCAATATTTATAATCAGTATAAGTCATCATTGTTTCTGAAAATCACAAGTCACTCCTTGCTATTCGAAAATAGGAGATAAATATAGTTTGCACACTTCCACTCCACCTGCATCAGCAATTGTGTCTGATGAGCAGTAGATTGACTCTTATCTCAGATTTAAGAAGTGTGAATAGGTGGGTGGAAGGGAAAGAGTCCTTTTAAGATTGCAAATTTAAAAATAATGTGTATGCCAGACTACTTCATGTGGTAAGATAATACTCCCTTGAGAATATTTCTAACTTAATTATGGAAGCCTCTTGATCTTGTTCTGGACAAGAGAATGGCTCAGATTTCTTTAACCACTGCCCAGAACACTTGTGAGACACCACATAATTCAATTAGAAATGCCCTCTGGAGAGTATATCATTATCTGTGAAACCTAATGACAACTCCCTCAAATCACATGGAGGAGAACTCTATACGGTTGCCTACAATCTTTCACCAGGAAAGAGCTAATCTGCTTAGCAGAGTTTGAACTTGGCAGTGGACAGCACTTACTCAAATGCTTCAGAAGGAATCCTGCCAATGGAACCTCTGTATGCTACTAAAACTCCTCCATCTGTTAGATACTTTGCAACCTCCAATTGGGTGAAGTGATGCATCATAGGGCAAAACATACCACAAAGGTACCTTAGATGGTATAACTTACAGAAGGCCAGGCCCCATATATACAGAATGCAGAATAACAGAGTTGGAAGGGACCTTGTAGTCCAACCCCCTGCACAAGTAGGAGATCCTATACCGTTTTTGACAAGTGGCTATCTAGACTCTTCTTGAAAGCTTCCAGTGATGAAGCACCCACAACTTCCAAAGGCAAGCTGCTCCACTGGTTGATGGTTCTCACTGTTAGGTAATTTCTTATTTCTAGGCTGAATTTCTGCTTGATCAATTTCCATCCATTGTTCCTTCATGTGCTTTGAAAAATAGGTTGACCCTCAAATATTGGAACACGGCTATCATGTCACCCCTGGTCCTTCTTTTCACTAGACTAGACTCCCAAGGAAGTGATATTTGGGGAAGCGGTTCCTTTAGTATAGCTGAGCTGCTGCTGCTTTAGTAGTGTTGCCATGCTACTGCAGTCTTGTGATCCTCATTTTTAATCTTCCCTGACACCTTCCCAGGCCTCCTCTCACTTGCTCCCCTACTGGCAAGGAAAGGCAACAGCAGAAAAGAGAGGAATAAAAAAAGAATGGGAAGGAGGAAGGAACAGTAAAGAAGAATTGAAAAGAGGGAGAGAAGAAAGGAAGAATGAAGGGGAGGGAGGAATAGTGAGGAAGGAAGGAAGGAAGGAAGGAAGGAAGGAAGGAAGGAAGGAAGGAAGGAAGGAAGGAAGGATTTCCAATGGAAACTAAATGGAGAAGCCAATAAGAAGTCAGAAATCATTCCCACTCCCTCTGCTTTTTTGTCTGCCTATAGCCATTCTATTTTTCTGTTTAGATAAGAAAATATCTCTGAAAGGATGACCCAATAGGTCATGGATTGTCTACTAAACTTGTTAAATGCCCAAACATAGCATCCTTTGAGGTCTTTGTCCTCTCATTCACAGGCAGAAACTTGTTCAGTTTTTTTAAAAAAAATACAAAGAGCTCAGTGATTATTTTAAGAAATGGCGGTAACATTTACAATAAGTAGTATTTCTTTGCTTGCACCTCAGCCTTCCTAATCTCAAACCCTCCAGATATGTTGAACAATAACTCCCAAAACTCAAAAGAATCATATTGGCTGTGAATTATGACACTTGCAACATATCTGAAGAGTTCTTGGTTGGAGAAGATTGACCCTAACCATAAGAAAATCATTATTACCATCACCCTGATACATCTGCTTAGTTTAGAGCATTGTCATCGAGAACTTTGCTCATGTGATCTACTTAATCCCTTATCTGTATTTAAACTAGGATTTATTCATTCCATCTGCATTTCTATCTAATCCACTATACTTTAGAATTCCTGGTAACAAAATGCTTTTGGGGCGGGAGAAGGGTAGAGAATTCAATTTAGAATAAATGGTTATTTTATAGTAAGAACCTCCTTAAAATAATGGAAAATTTGGTTTAGTGTATTTTTAAAAAAATAATTGATGTCAAAACAGAATTAGTATGGATAATAAGTAAATATTTTAAAAATGTGGCTCTAATTTAAATATTTTTGAAAATCTTTGGAAACCAGTTTATGGCTTATGCAAGGTGCAATTCAATAGCTTCTATGTTGTATAGGCTGAAAAGGCTTCCCCACTTCTGATTTTCAGGGAGAAAGAGTTTTCCTTAAATCCTTTTGAAATATAAAGATCATACCATGTTTCTCCAAAAATAAGACACTGTCTTATATTAATTTTTGCACCCAAAGATGCGCTGGGTCTTATTTTCAGGGGATGTCTTATTTTTCCACCCAGGTTGCCCAGAACCAGAAGTCCAAGGCCTTATTATCGGGGAGGTCTTATTTTTTGGGGATACCTTATATTTCCGTGAGAGGCAAAACTGTACGTAGGTCTTATTTTCGGAGGATGTCTTACTTTCGGCGAAACAGGGTAGTAGCCAACATTTGCAGCACATTAATTGAGAGAAAAAAACAATTTCATCAAGTTCAGCGTACACAACCAAAAGCCCCTTAAAGGCACATTAAGCTAACTGTGATGGCAATCGCTGTGAATTAAGAATATTTTTGTGATGCCATGACTTAGGAAACAAAGTGATCAGTTTAAGCACACTTTGATTTCTAGGCCACAGGTCAAATTGCATAGTTGTGATGTCAGAATTATGTCTTGTAAAAAGGCTCTGTGACGAGCACCCATGCGGATTATGTTTATTTTGACCCAGGAATTTGAAGCATGACTTAATATCATAGCATAGAAGTTAGGAGATGTTTGCCTTCTACCAGCAACGTCAGTTTCCACCACCGCTTTTACAATTGTGATTGCCATCTCAGGCGGCACTTGCCTTAATCCAATATTTGTCTCATTCCTATCTCTTACATTCAATGTTTGCTTAATTCCCAAGGGTACTTTTCTTTTCTTTTTGGGGGTAATTGTTATATGCTTTGCCTTTCCCCAAAGACTCATTGTATTTTGCTCTCTTTTCCTTTGCATCAGCAAATGAACGTGTACTGCATGCATGTGAAGATAAGATGTTACCAAACTTTGTAATGACCACGGCAAGGCTGCAAGGGAATTTTGAATTACAACCATGTTGACTTTTCTAGATTCATTCTGCAAATCATTGCTGCAGTTTTTTTACTTCCATGGAGATTTGGGCTGCAATTTCTTTCCCACTTAAGGCATGGGCAAACATTCCATTAATTTCAATTGATCAGGAATGCATTTTTAGCTCAGAAAGTTTTTCAGAGCACAGTGTGTAAACACCAAAAGTCTAAAATTATAAGTTCTTGAAGAGAACCTCCCCTGCCTGCAAATTTTTCCCTTTTCTGTTTATTCATGATTGATATGGCTGCACAATCCTATATATATATCTAAGAATTAAGTCTCATGGAGGCCTATCAGGTTTACTCATTGATAATATTAGGTTTGGATTGCATGACTTCTCTTACAATTATTTCCGGCATATATAGAAAATATCTGCAATTGGACTGATTCCTATACTGAAAGCACTAACAATAGTTATTGGTGCTGTATTCCTCAATTACATGCACAGTCATTTAGTGCAGGATATTAGTCATGTCTACTTTATTTAACCTCTTCAAAGACTGATCTCCAGTATTTGCTGTTAATTGTCTAAATGGGCAACACTAACTGACCTTGGATGATCTTGAAAAACCTGGCTAGTATCTGATGGGAGATTAGGAAATCCCAGGGTTGTAGGTTAGCCCGGGAAGGAGAGAAAATATTCCAGAAGGCAGCAAAGGCAAAGCCTTTCCATAATTTTGCCAAGAAAACTACATGGCTGTGTGTTTATGTGGTCACCAGAAATCAAACTCAAATCAAGGGAACCTTTATCTTTAGACATAATAAAGACTAATTCTATTGTTAAAACTGTGCAATTTAAAGTTGCATTTAAAACATTTCTCAGTATAAGAAAAAACATTCTAATGCTGAATAATGCTGAATGACTACAGAATTGTCCATGGTGCTATAATGCAATTGCAAATACCCGACTCTGTTAAAGTGTGGTTTTCAAACGGAAAGGAGCAGGTTTCTTCTGCTTCTTCTGAATTCATTAGGCAATGTGCTGTTTTGTTTATTGTTTTCTCTTTTCCCTTCGGCACACTCTCTTGTAATTTCTACAAAGACTGGTGAGCTGTACATGTTCCAAGCTGTAAAATCCCCTCAAAGCGGAAAATCAAACTGTCTCTTACTCTTGATAAAGGTAGGAGAGAGAAGTAGCACTGTCTAAAGATGTCGTGAGGCACGTCATGAATTTGCATGCATAGGCATTCTGAAAATCCTTCTTGGACAAGGATTTTATTTAATTGGCTTTAAGAAGACACTCTTCTCCCACAGTGTCTTATGCAGAGCCATCTGTGCAGGGAATTAACAATCTGGAGAGTCAGCCCTGGAACGTTTACTGCTTCTTTAGGGCTGGACAGTATATAGTTGTGTTCCAGCGGTTACACTAACTAGAATGCCAAGTCCACAGGACTAAGCAAATCAGAAAAGAGGATACAGAGGACTTTGTGACGCTGACAGAGCCCAAGTTATACTAGCAACAAAACAAAGCCCAGAGCCAAATGCCCAAATCTCAATGCGCATGGCAAGCCCTTCAATACACAAGACCTAAGCCAGAACAGTTGCGCTGTATCTATTCAAACAGTTATTGTAAGCGACTATAAACTTATTTTAAGGATGTCTGTATATATAAATAAAAGCATGCCTGCATTTTGAATACCTTCAGAAGAATAGCCAAAGGTGGATAATAGTCAAAATTTAAAAAAAATTAACAGCCTTAGAACTCAATTAAGAATAAAACCAGTAAATTCAAAGACACAGATCTTGGGACATTTGTTGCAGTGGCCATGAGCCATTCATGAAGGTCTAATGAAGCATATGGGACTTAGTGTGGTGTCTAAATGTCAATGGAATTAGGATCAAACACATTATTGGAAGAGGGCATGTCACATTTTTGTATAATTCTAAGGACCAAACCAAATGCAGATGATTTCCTCCACCTTATTATCTTCTTTCCCTTTCTCATTCTCTTCCCAATCCCTACTTAGCCTCCCCTAGACCTGTAGGCACATGAGCAGAAATTTGAAATTCTACCTATGCACTTGCAACCATGGCTCACATTTTGTCTCAGATCATATGGATTCTCTCTCTATGGTTATGTCAGATATGGACAACAATGCCAAATAGCAAGCAGGCTCTTGTCATACAATTCCATGTATGTGCACAACTTCATTTTCAGAATATGGCCTTTGAAATAAAAGGATAAATAAGAAAATTTCTCTTTTACTCACCTTCTCAAAGATTGAAAGGGGTTCATGTCGGGTAGATATCTGGAGTTCAGCTTAAATGGAAGAACCCAATGATTCTCATTCTGGGCGAATCAATCAGTTTCGTGAATGGGATCAGAGATGATCTAATTGGGAACAATATATTTCAAAGCTATACTTGCGCATATTTGCGTATTCCAATGTTTTATTATTTTGATGTTTTTCTCTAGAGTACAGAAATTATCCTATGACTGCTGGTTCTCTACTGAATGTCCCCAGCAGACATCAAAAGAATAATAAAAAAGATAATTTAGTAGCATTCGTTCAGATAATCCATCTTGAATAGATTTTGAACTATCTGCATATGCCTAATTAAGATGCACTAGAGCATCTGTGGTAGACGTTACTGTATACTTCAGAGTGGAGTGCAAAGAGACATAAAAGGAGAAATACTTTCTCACCTTGTTTCCAGGGGTTTCATCAAGAAACCTCAATAGTAGCAAAATAATCTTCAAAAAAAGAAAACCACCAATCTGTTAAGTCATGAATAAAATAACCTAGAATGATTATGAATGATTTGCAACACTGATCAAAATGAACCGTTTCAAAGAATGGTATCTCTAGGAAAGACTTTTACATTAAAGATAAACCAATTTTTTTAGACATGCTTATTTATTTTAAGCATACAAATTTCTCTGCCGCTGCTATCATCCCACACTGGTTGCAAATATATTATTGCTGTTGTTTTTGAATCATAATATTTGTAGAGGGAGACAGAGACTCTTCGTTTGCATTTATGTGTGAGAAAATATGTGTATAGGTAGACCGACAGACAGCTTGACTGACCAACACAAAAGGGTTGCTAGAAACATGGTAGACTAATTTTCATACAGTTTTGTCATATAAGAGCCAGTTTGGTATAAGAGTTAAGAAACCAACATTAGCAGGAATGTTGACTGGGTGACCTTGAGCCAGTCACTCTCTCTTAGATCAACCAACTTCACAGGGTGGTTGTTGTGGGGAAAATAGGAGGGTTGAAAAATATATCGGGTAAGATAGCCATCATGTTGTCAGAGTATTCATGGTCTGGAATGTCTGCATGGATACAAGTCAGCTAATTGGGGACTGTTTGGGAGTCACCCAACAGGGACTGTTTAGTGATTGCTATATAAAGGTATAGTGTGGTCCAGCTTATTGTTCTTTCTCCCGAGGCTATGTGCTTCCATGTTTGTTCCCAGTTTGACTCTCTGGTGTGCTGCTGTGTTCATTTGTACTAGCTATGTCTACTGTCTACTGAAACAGTTTTAGTATTGTATATAAGTTATTGTATATATAAAGAAGTGTGCAGAATCCAGCTATGACCAGTTACCTATGTGTGTGCTTCCTGGAATTAATGTCTGCTAAAAGTTCTGACACATGTAAATGTGTAAGTTTGTAAAATAAATGAAAAAATAAATGAGAATTTTTTTCTTAGGTCACCATCTTTATGTAGTATCAAGACTTGCCTCTCACATTTTATTTATGGAACAACTATTTTATCAGTGCTCATGTCATGTATCCAAAGATAAATAAGATTGAAAAAGAAAACCCCAACCCTTTCAGCCTGCATTGGCAAATTCGAAGCACAGTCTTCAGGCTGACTGGATTAGCATGGAATTCAACAAAATGATTCTATTGTTGTTGCTGATGATATTTTCACACTCCATAATTGATGGTTTATTATAAAGAAAGAAAAAAGAGAAAAAAACATACAATAACATTCCAAAGTGATAAAGGTAAAATATCATTGCTTTCAAAAATAATAAACTGTTGAATAAATCAAAGTAATCCACTTGGAAACTGGTCTTGATCTGTGATTTCAGTTTTATGTGTGGCACAAAATTATGGACACTGTCACATTATAAATCATACATTATGAATGTTTTTTTAAAAAAATTCTTGGGATCACTGTGTATAATTCTATTAAGAGAGAAGCCTCCCACCAATTCTTCTATTTATAATTTCAGAAATAAAGAATGATTCATAATCTTTGCCACATGTTTGTATAATATCCCAAACTTTACTACTTGCTTTAAATGGTCACATTTATTAGCCTTAAGTTAAAATTTGGGCCAAAAGTGTATTTCAAACTTCTGTTTCTGAAATACAAGATCATAAAAAATTATTTTTCATATTATCTCTACTGGAATTCCCACTAACCAAGCTGAGAAAGGACATATTGTCCGCCATTAAAGACAACATAGTTAAAACTAAATATGCTGTAACATTATTTTAACCCCCCCTCCATTTCCAAAACTAATCAAAGTCCTACAAATGAGATGGAATTCTGACAGCTTTCTATATTGTTTTAATTAAGTACCCTATAATTTAAACCAGTGAACCATAAGAACCTCATGCTTATCACTAAAGCCCTGGGAGAACTTTTGAAATATGCATATAATTCTGCCTGCAAGGTAATTGAGGGATATTTTGGGGATGGTGGGATAATTAAAGGTTATGCTGGAGAGTAATAGGAATAGTACTTGTGCATGGGTAGGGTGTTAGCAACTCTGCAAAATCTCCCCAGGAAACCGATTCAGGTTCCACGTGTCTGCCCTGCCTTCTGTTTTGTTCAGGGGCCTGTCACTTCTACTCAGCAAAATGGCTGGAAAGCAGTTTTCACAGCACAGTCTGCTATTCCAGATCAAAATAATGCAACCCTGAAGGAATAGGACTAGAAATTAATGGATTTCTTTGCCTCAGGGGACAACCAAAATATTTGTTTTTTGGATCTAAGAAGGCAGTGGCCCTGCTAGCTGATGTTGGCACTAGACTTATTGGCCAAGTTTTCTTTAATCCTCCAATAATAGAAAATAAAGGTTTGGGTGTTCACCAACACATGAAGTCAAGCTTGCTCTATAATACCGTTAGGGTTAAATACTTAGATTTCCAGTAATTAAATGGACTGGAGTGCTACAAAGGTCTGTAGGCCTCAATGTTGGTCAGTCAGTTTTGATTTTCTGACACAGGCAGCCCTTGATTTACAACCATTTTTTAGTGACCATTCAAAATTGCAACAGCACTGAAAAAAGGTGACTTATAACCAGCTTTCACACTTACAACCATTGCAGCATCTCCATGTTTACATGATCAAACATTTGGGTGCTTGCCAACTGGCATATTTATGACAGTTGCCCTGTCCTGGGGTCTTGTAATCACCATTTGTAACCCTTTCCAACTGGCTTCCGACAAGCGAAGTCAATGGGAGGAGGAGTCAGTTTCACTTTTAACAATTGCAGTGATTTGCTTAACAACTGGGGCAAAAAGGTCATAAAATGGGACAGAACTCCCTTGACAACTCCCTGGGTCAGCAATGGAAATCTTGGGCTCCAATGTAACCATAGGTCAAGGACTGAATGGATACCCAGCATATGGTAAATAAACATTTCAGCCATTTATGGTGGTTCTGAAAATAGAATTTAAAAAGAGAATGAGAAGAGTTGGCATGGAATGGCTATTAACTCCATTTCCTTAAAATATCTCTTTCATCTATCACTTGAGGGACAATATTTGCTGTGTACCAAGAGGAAGGAGGGAGGTGTGAAATATCCTCTAACCGTGATTGGGGGGGGGAGAGCTGACTGTAACTGCCAGAGTGTGTGCAGAGAGATTCTGTGTGAAAAGTGGGAGATTATGTGCTCACACACTAATGGGCACTGAACTAGACACAGGCTCATTTTTCACATCATGTCATCTCTAAGGTTTGAATAAAATGTAATGGCCAAAATGAGCCTGGATCTATCTCAGACATTATCATTCGCCTCCTCAGTTTTATTTGTGTTGACTTGTACAGTCTAAAAAGATGACAGTCTCTGGGCCTCTGGATCAGTCAGAGTGATAATACACAGCACATTACACTGTTGGTGACAGGTCCTGTTCTCCTGGCTGGCATATGAAAGGAACACATCTCCTTCCGTCATTTCAAATGCTATAAACTGACAGAATAAAGAACCTTGCAGTGGGGACATCACAAACCCTGTCTGTTATGATTTTATGAGATAAACTGCAGTTTCTAGGGTATCTTGTTCAGGAAATTAGTGTCATTCAAACTTTCGCGCAAGGGATGAATGCGGGTGGGGGAGTGGTTTAAAAAGATAAATAGTAGAATTGTGAAATGTAGCTCTTGCCTGCTTCCTGCTAGTATGCAGGCAGAACTTTATTGAAAGCTGGGAATAGCGACTTAGGCACAACCGAATGTTTATGTGTGATCACTGGTGAAAAAAAATGCTTGTAGAAAAATACAGGAAGACCAGCAGAAATGGATTAAGACTTCTTTTTTTAATGTGCATTTTTGGAGCCTTAAAATATATATATTTTTGTCTCTTCGGGGAACATGATATGCAAAAGTAAAAAGTTGCATGAGTCTTTGTTGCCCATCACATGACCAATACACTCAATTTTACTAACCCATGTCTATTCTGAAAAGAGAGTTGTTTTGAATAGTGAGATGGGTGGCATATAAATTAAAGAAAAAAAGAATCTGTTACAGACCAAATGGAGGAATTTCTTATGTTTGACTAGGACATTCTTCTAGCACATTACCTTCACTTTCAGATAAATAGATGATGCTAGACTACATAGAGAAAGAATGTTTGTTTTTCTGAATACAAGTCTGGAGTGATATATTTTTCCAAGTGGTGATAAGGCTGAAGAGGTCAGAAACATCCACATCGAAATACATACATTTTCACTATGATTGAACATGGGAAAGTAGTTGTTGTTCATTTATTTATAAAATATATATGGCTGCCCATCTCAAAGAAAGCAATTTTGGTTGGCATACAGCAATCCACAATCAAACAGCAAAATATAAAACAGTCATTATATCAAACAATTATATAATTATTATTTTAAAAATATGAAAAATTATAAAAACAGAACTGAAACAGATTATTAATAACATAAAGTGACATAGTATATTATGTGCACTGAACCCAGCTGGAATAATTAATCTATGTTTATAGTTTCTTTATTTCTGTAACAGCATCTCTTGTGCTACAGGTGGCCATCTAGCATGGGATTTCCAGTCCCAAAGACCATTCAGTGGTGGTCAAGTTCACTTTACTACCCTCTTCTATTGGAATGCATTATTGGAATGTATTTTTGTGTAACAACTACAGTAGTATTCAGCTACTAGATGGCAGTGTGTCCACATTTGGGTCTATGATATATACTCTATGTCTCTTTTGTGCTAAGTAAAGTTTCCTGTTTCCTGTTAGAGTTAAATAGTTAAGCAGTAAAGCACATAGTGACTGTACACTCTGTTTGATCTACAGTGCTATATATAAACAGAATTTCTAACACCTCCTTTTTAAAGCTTGTTTAAGATGCTGACTATAGAGAGTATTTGTTTTTTCAATTATAGGGCTACTCAAATACCCCCAAATGTTTTAGGAACCAAAATGCCAAAAAGCCAAAAACCTTAGCCCCTACCACTATGATACTGCCAAGTAGTCAGGGTCCCTGTGACTTGCAGACAGATCATAAAAAAAAGTTGTAAATCTCTGCAAATAAGCATCATTATATTCAAATCAGTTTGTCTGGTTTCACCCTATAGCAAACCCTAAAAAATTGAAGCAAGTATTTGCAATGTCCTACATGAATTGAAGGAGAGAAATCTTGCAATGTATCATCCAAGGCTCAGGGACATAATATTAAAGCATGGTGGGCAGGTTGAATGAAAATAACCTATAACACAGCCAAACTTTCATTAACCTAGAGAAACATGTGATTAACAGCATGTTCTCTTTGTTTTTCTTTAATACTGCCTTTATACTGTATCCAGAATGATTATAGGAAGAGAATTTCCATCAAGAGGATAAATATTTTCTAAACTATGTTTATAGAGAAACCAATAAGTTAAGTAGCTCACATTAAAGAAATTTGAAGTGACTTTGAATTCTTGCTTAGAAGCATCTTGTGCGTATACTCAAGATGCTTGTTCAGTCCCCAGAACCTTTGACTTTAAGTGAACTTAATATATTTTCTCATTCAATTACATCTGTAGAGGTTACCCCTTTTAGATCACTGCCTGCTTGGTTTACAGGTTGGCTGAGCAAATAAAGATTACAAGGTTCTTCATGGCTCAGATCTTGTGTTGGATAACTGGGTTCTACAAAACAAGTGACTATTGATTCATTAATATCATTTCTGCTGATATTAAAACAAATACCTGCAAAGCGATAACAAAAAAGGTAGCCCAAATGTTCCTCTGCTCATATATGTGACATCTTTTAGAATTATGTAAGAAAAGAAGGCTCTCATATGAAAAATCAAGTAAATTCCTGCCATTTTGAACTGATTGTTTACCATTAAAAGTCAAGAAAAAGGCAAAATAGTTTATTTAGGAGAGAAGGAGAAAGAGATTATCAATCTCTAAATGACAAAAAGAATGTTTTAATATCCCTTCCACTGGAAAGGAAAGTGTTTAGAATAAAGTGTTCTTTTCAAGGATATGATACTTTGGTTTCATCTGGATCAATAATTAATTTGTATATTTGGAGATTGTTGTTTTCTTGTAGTACTCCTTTAGTTTAATGGTTGAATAGAATGTTTGCTTGACGAACCAGTCCTGTAGATTAGTACATAAATAACCCTGAGTTCACAGCCTGATTGGTGCCACATTTGAATGTTTTCAATAAGGCTATGAAGATATATAAACAGCAGACTAGAACAACTTGGCTATTCACTGTGTGTAGCTACAGCCTCCGGAAGGCTATTCTCAGAGTATTCTATCCTCAGAATAAATGCCCCTTACCAGAAAATTCAACAAATTCCCCCCATATATTGTATATATGTTGCATATAAATATGCAACGCCAATAATTTAAAAGCTATTTATCACTCTTCCTTGAAGCTTCCATCAGCCTAAAGGTAAAGGTAACCATCAGGATATAAATGACATTTGTCGGGCATTGCTATATGTTATGTGTTGTATAAACCACTCTTCCAATTTATTTGGTCTTGGTGAAACTATAATGTTATACAGAGTTAAGATCTTTGCTATGGTTACCACCCCTTTTTGTCCTTTTTAAAAAACTGAGATTTTAATCATTCTATTTACTCAGTTCATCAAAAAGGATGGCATGTATGTCAAACAGAGGTAGCTGCAAAGGTGATATTTTTTATAATTTTAATAATACAAAAATTCGTTCAGAGTTCTCTATTAACAAACTTAGTGAGGGAAAATTCTACTAACAGGACAAAGATATTTTGCATTCCAACTTCCGTTAGTTGGAAAGCAGGGAGGAAAAAAAACCTGACTGGTAGATCAGATATTACAAAATATTGATGCTACATATCTGAACATTCATAAGGTCACTAGCTGACCCGGCCACGCGTTGCTGTGGCCCAGTTTGGGGCTCTTTGAATAGGCTCGGGCGGAAATGCACTCCCCCCCCAAATCCAGGCACTCTCTCTCTTCTCTCACTCT
>JANHFO010009466.1:142587-153097 GCA_032468095.1 Pareas carinatus | reverse complement strand
TTACTGGCTCAATATGCTGAAGTGTATAAAAAAGTAATGATAAATATGAACCACTGATTTGGCACAAACTTACTTCACAATGACCAATCATTCAGATATTTCCTCTGGCGAAACAAAAATATAATCTCTTCTTGAAACAAACAAAGAACCTCCAGCAGTGAGAGTCTCTTACTTTCAACTCCTCAAATATCAGATAGCAAAAAACACGAAACACAGAAAATGAAGAATGGCTTTGCATGTTGCACCAAAGTAAGGAAAGTGAAAGAACAGAACTTGGCAATCTTCTTCCTTGGAGTGTAGGTTTATAGATATGCTGACATTTAAGAGGAGACGTACAAATGGTGATTTAATCAGGTTCTGAAATTTATTATGGAAAGAACTGTAAAGAACAAAATAAAACAAACGTATGTTTTATGAATGAAAGAGGTACTCTGAATTGAAATAAGGTAAAAGATTAAGCTATAAACAGCTAAGATTCATTGTTTGCCTGACAAGATTTTAGCATCACATTCATCTACTCATTACATAGCATATGATGTATCAGGATTAGAATATGAGAGAGAAATAAAATGAAAATTCCATGTGAGAAACTTCAGTAACTGCATATTACTGTATATTAACCCGATAACAGTAAAATATTTTGAATTGGGGACTGGTTGAGAAGGAATGAGCAGAGATCTAATATTCGCAGGGTTAATGGTAAGATACCAAACTTTCTTACATATACAATGATTGGTCTGAAATTTTGGGGGCAATCCAAGAAAAAGTTGCACACTGAAGTATATGTTTAAGGCACTGAAAATGAAAAAAAAATCTGTGGTAAAAGGTTGTTCAATTAATCAATACATTCTTAATACAAATAAAAAAGAGAGGGAGGGAAAGAATTGGAACATATTAGGATGGGGGTTCTATAAAATAGTGGCATCAAATAGATTAGGATCTATTATTCCAACCCTGAACAGTTGTAAGGCTTGTTTTGCTTTGTTTCTGCATATGCTTTTATTCTGCTTCAGTCAGGAATTTAAGAGGTTTACAAAAGCTATAAAAAACAACCAACCACGTAATATCAATTCCACTTGAGAATCAGAATAACAATCACAAACAACAATAAGCGGTCCCCACACACATCCAAAAATACACACATCATCAATTTCTCAATCTTTGAATGCCTGCCTAAGTAGTCAGGTTTTTACATACTTTCTAAATAGGAAAGTGATCCTTGCACAAGAAGGGATCTGTCACAGAATTCTTGCCCTTGCTCTGAGGTCCTTCCTGTCCTATTCTGTGGTTTTCCTTCTTGCTCATTCACTCTTTTTCTTTCTCCCTGTCTTCCTGTCTTCCTCCCTTCCTCTTTCTTTCTTTCTTTCTTTCTTTCTTTCTTTCTTTCTTTCTTTCTTTCTTTCTTTCTTTCTTTCTTTCTTTCTTTCTATCTTCAAGTCAATGTCACTTCATGACAACTGCCAGAATTAGTCTCTGCAGTTTTCTTGACAAGATTTCAAAAGCCATTTGCCATTGCCTTTTTCCTAGGATGGAGAAACAGAGTGGTTTGTCCAAGGTCACTTTACTGGCTTTGTGTTTAAGGCAGGCCCAGGACTCATGATCTCCTGATTTCTAGCTACCACTACACCAAACTGAGAGGTGGAGACCCTTAATATACTCTGTCTACCATCACATCTTGATTGAGTAGAGTCTGACTGGAGCAATTTTGCAAATACCTAGCATAATTCTAAGTTATGCAGGACTTCATGTTATTACTAGCACCTTGAATGTCACCCAGAAACAAATTGATAGCCAATACAACTGCCATATATACTGAAGTATATTAGATGTTCCTACTATATTAGCACATAGCTAATTCCATACCAGCTGATGTTTTAGTGATGAAATATTGATTCTTACCAATTCCTTCCATTCTAAATTGATCATACTTGTCAAAACAGCCAGAGATGGACATGTGATCTCCTAGAAACAACTTCCATTTTCTGTTCCAGCATCCAAGAAAATTCCTAGATTACAGACAAGTTCCTTCAGGAAAAATACAACCCTATCTAGATGTTGGAACTACTCCATCATAAGTTAACTCCTATGTTAAGCCACTTCATTTTAATTGACTGTGTTTTTTTTCTGATCCACTTATAAACTCCAAACACTGAGTCAAGACTTCCATTATATCTCTCCTGGGGTAAAGGTCTACAACTGTATTTCAGTATATTGATGATACTCTATCTTAACCAATCAAATCATTTCTCCCATCAGCCTCAATTTTGATTTATTAAATTGATTGGAGAAAAGGTTGGATTGGCTAGTGGCTTGATTTCTCATCCATTGTACAGTCTGCCTTTCAAGAACTGAAATTTTGCCGCAATACCTAACCCTTGCAGACAATTTAGAAGGATGCCATGGTCAAAGATATCCAAAACCAATGGGATATCTAGAGAGCTTGCTCCCACTATCAAAGTCCCAATAGAGGTTGTCAGGAGAGTGTTCGATGGGGTTTTTGTCCTTGTCTAGAGCTGAGTCTCTACTGAAAAGATAACATTAAAAAGCACAACAAAGAATGTTCTTTCTGAGACAACTCAGAAAGCTCAGACTAATTAGGGAACTACTGACACAGTTTTACAGAGGAATCATTGAGTCCGTAATCTGCACCTCAATAACTGTCTGGTTTGACACTGCAACCAAACAAGACAAACACAGACATCAAAGGATAATTAGAACTGCAGAAAAAATAATTACTACAAACCTCCCGTCTATTGAAGACCTGTACATTGAACGAGCCAGAAAGAGGGCTGTGAAAATAATTACAGACCTCTCACACCCTGGACATAATCTGTTTCAACTTCTTGCCTCTGGATGTCGCTACAGGGCATTGCAAACCAAAACAACTAAACACAAGGATAGTTTTTTCCCCCATGTCATTTGCTAACTAACTTTCACAACACTGTTAAATTATCTAGTATAAATATATCATTATTATCTTTCTCATCTTTCCTATTAACTATTATTTATTCTCTTAATTGTATGACAATTAACTTTTTGCTTACATCTTACAATATATAATAGTTGTTTCATTTAATATCCTAATTTGACTTGTAGACTGATTATTAGTATTTCTATGACTGTTCTAAACCTATCACAAAAACGTATAATATGGCATGATGAATGTGTTTTGTGACATAATGATTGTACTTTATGATTATGAATGTATCGTATGATTGTAATCACAGTTTGTCAATCATAGTTTGTATGAAAACATAGAGCATGTATTCCAGAGACAAATTCCATGTGTGTCTAGACACACATGGCCAATAAAAAAAATATCTAATTCTATCTCACAGTATATCACTTGCAACTCCTAATATACTATTTTCCTTCACAAAATAGATCCTAATGCTTATATAATTCTCAAAAGAACACTGATTTTTACAAAAAGAGAACATTGTGGTTAATTTGAATAGGTAGAGTAAAAATTCTGATACAGGTCTTTCCCATAGGATAAGAAAAATACAGACAGAAAGGCAAAGAATATTATACTTCAGGTTCATCTGGATTGTCTTAATCCTCCTCTCTCATAGAAAAAGTCTAATGTCGTCTTGTTGTTCTTGGTATTATAAAACATTTATTGGAATTCTAATAATTATTATTGATTTTATCTCCAAGGGTTTATATCCAGAAATCTGGGATACAAATTTTCTTTTCAAAGCCATCCAGTTCTGAGCTACCAGGCCAAATATAAACCTCTTTCTCCCCACTTTCTGAGAAGTGTTTAAAAGCAAATTCCTTCTTCTCTGTATTCATTATCTATAATTTGGTAACGTATGGCAGAATAGCACTGCAGATTTTCCCAATTTAGACAGCAGAGTCTTTCAATGGGTCAAAAGTGTATGCTGACAAGTTCATCCAGAGCAAATTCAGCTGCATGTGAAGAAAAGGATTACTTCTGAATAGATAGGAAATGTAACATTTTAAATTTTCATTATTTATAATGCTTTTATTATGGTCCTTCATACCCGTACTTCAGGATTAATCTGAGATGACAATAGATCTGACTGAATGCCATATAAACATTGTAAAAATATTTCCCAGATGTTAATGAAGCTTAAGCTTTACCTTTAAAGCTATTTTGAAGACATCATCCTCAAAGTCATCAATTATTTATTCTCAGGAAGCATTGTGAAGCCAATTCAATGCTTTGCTGGAAAAAGCAAGTGTATGAAAGGCATTTATACTGAGGCAACGGCATCTCTCAACTTGATAGGACCGCTTCGCTGATATCCTAACAAAAAAATAGAGAGATATTTTCAGAATACAAAAGGAAGGAAGCGGGTGTCCCTCTGTGGCATAATGTAATCAGCTAGATTTATTGTCTTTGTAAAATCAATAGCTATTTTTATTAATCATCTTTAGATATCATGATGCTCCAACTATATCTCTTTCAATGACTAATACAATAAATTTCCCATTTTGATGTGTCTTGACATTTGAGCAAATTAAATGGAGCATTAAGTAGGATCCTCTTTGGGAAAAAAAAGTGGCAGAATGATTTTTGACTTCTTATTAACTTCTTTGGCAAACTGGCAGCATCTTCAAAACATTGCTCGGGAGGCACTATTTATTATTCTTCCCATCTTTGATATATTCCTCCGGATCAGATGGTTTTAGTTTTGCCAATATGTACATAGATCTAGATTTATTTTCTCATCAAAAGCAATATCTTCTGGCTTTATTTTCTGGTATTTCTCTTCATATGGAGAAGACTGCTTAGTCATTAAAACTTAAGATGATCTTTTAAAGATGCGTTGTGAGGTTTTTAAACACACATTCTTCCAGAACCTATTTTTCTTCTGTGGCAATCACAGGCAGTGTAACTATGGATCAGGTAGATTAATCAGAGATCAGCTTCATTGTTAAAGGTATCTTCTTTGGACCTTGTTTTTCTTTGGAATAAAGATAGCAATAATGGGTGTGTGAAGGTGTAAATATCATTGTTACACTTCTTCCTTATATTTTAAGTTCAAATCCTGAAGTTTAAAGAACTGTATAGTAGTAGTCAATGAAATACTGAAATTTCATGTATCCTCAAACCTAACAGGCTGAATCTCCCTGAAACACTTGAAAGCCCTTCCTCATCCTGAACTCTTGACAATGCCTATCCAACTACTTCCAGAAAGATCCTAACAGGATTTTCCCCAATAATCTTCCTTGATCCCTTTGAAAGCTGGCTACTTTTCATCCTGGAGGTAACATCAACTCAATATGGTTATCTAGGGTTCATGAGCCATGGTGGTACAGTGGTTAAAATGCAGTATTGCAGGCTAATTCTGCCCACTGCCTGCAGTTCGATCCTGACCGACTCAAGGTTGACTCAGTCTTCCATCCTTCTGAAGTCAGTAAAATGAAGACCCAGATTGTTGGGGAAAATATGCTGACTCTGTAAACTGCTTAGAGGGGGCTGTAAAGCACTGTGAAGTGGGATATAATCTAGGTGCTAGTGCTATTACTATCTCCATAGATTCTCTTTTTTTAAAGCCAATCAAGTTAATGGCCATCAGTATATGAATAAATATATTTCCATTGGATGATGATGCATTCTATCATTAAGAAATATTAAGGGTATCCATGAGGTAGGGTTGGATGGGGGTCAAAAAAGATGGTAGATGGATCTATGCAAGCAAAGCCTGGCCTATTCATGTGATACTGGGCTGCAATTATGCAGTTGCAAATTCCAACTAGACTTTTCTTACATCCCACAGACATCCTTGTGAGAAATGGAAAAAAGCCTTGAATGGTCCGTGTTTTATCCCCATATAATCTATCCCGTCTCCTGCTTTTTTCCCCTCCTCTAAATCAGGGAGCTATCAAATACTGTACCCTTTCTTGTAGGATTTCATCTTCCACCATTTGAATGACTCTTCTGCTGTTTTTTTCCCCAGGAGTATTTGTATCTGCTATATTTTCTTAGAGCGGATTTGTATAAAAACACTACAATCTTGGCGATTTTATCCCTAGCATGAAAGTAGCCTTTCTCAGAGCTAACTCATTGTTGATGAGCTTTTGCATTGTTCTCCAAACAGACAAAAAGCGGTTTTTCCTCCAGGTACCTTACTTTATTACATCAGAATATTATGAAACAATTTTGAAGTTGGCAAAGCATATGTTGCCCATATGGAACCAAGCAGAGTTGCTTGTGATGATCAGCTGAGATTCTCCATTGTCAAACATAGCTGAGTCTACACTGGTTGGAGTAGTTTGGAGGTGCAGGCCTCCCGTCGACTTTATGGCTACTATTAAAGAGAGCCAATTCACTCCCACTGCAACAAGGGGACTATTTTTATGGGATTTTATTTATTTATTTATTTATATTTACATTTTTATACCGGCCTTCTCCCCGAAGGGACCCAGGTTGGTGTACAGCCATTTAAAAAACATGAAAACATAACAGACACATTTTAAAAAATATAATTAAAATAATATATATTCCAGTGGCTAAATTTAAAAAACTGCAATTTAAAACCAATCTAGACTGGATATGGAAAATTTCAAATCTTTAAAATTTGGTAGCACAGTTAAAACCGGGAAAGGTGTGGTTACGCCAATCCGGCCTGAATAAAAAGGTAGGTTTTTGTGGAATGGCGGAAAGCACGAAGGTCTGAAATAACACAAATCTCCGGAGGGAGGTCATTCCAGAGGGTGGGAGCTGCCACAAAGAAGGCTCTCCCCCTGGGGGTTGCCAGCTGGCATTGTCTGACAGACGGCACTCTAAAGAGGCCCTCTCTGTGAGATCGAACGGGTCGGTGGTTGGTATTTGCCAGCAGAATGCAGTCCTGTAGATAACTGGGTCTTAAGCCATGGAGCGCTTTAAAGATCATCACAAGCACCTTGAAGCGCACCCGGAAGCCCACCGGCAACCAGTGCAGCTCGTGTAGGAGGGGGATCACATGTACTCTACCACCGGCCCCCATCACTCCCCGTGCAGCCGCATTCTGTACCAGTTGGAGCTTCCGGATGTGACTCAAGGGGAACCCCATGTAGAGAGCATTACAGTAGTCCAGGCGGGCCATGATGAGTACCTGAGTGACCGTCTGCATGGCGTCCCGATCTAGAATGGGACCCAACTGGCGCACCAGGCGAATCTGGTAGAAGGCCCCCCTGGTGACGGCTGCCACATAATCTGCCAAGGATAGCCGTACATCCAGGAGGACATCCAAGTTGTGGACGCTTTCCGAGGGGGCCAGAGTTTCAACCCCAATAGCCAACGATGGAATAAGCTGGATATATTGGGACGCCGGCAGCCACAGCCACTCAGTCTTGGAGGGATTGAGCTTGAGTATGTTGCACCCCATCTAGATTCGCATGGCCTCCAGGTACTGGGACATCACCTCGACGGCATCATCGGGGTGGCCTGGGATGGAGATGTACAACTGAGTATCATCAGCATACTGATGGTACTTCACTCCAAAGCCATGGATGATCTCACCCAGCGGCATCATATAAATGTTGAACAGGAGAGGCAAGAGGACTGAACCCCGAGGCACTCCACAAGTGAGGCCTCACGGCATCGACCTCTGCTCCCCTGTCAACACTGTCTGCGTCCGGCCAGAAAGATAGGAGGAGAACCACTGATAGATGGTGCCTCCCACTCCCAACTCCCCCCAACCGGCCCAGCATGATACCATGGTCGATGGTATCAAAAGCTGCTGAGAGGTCTAACAGGACCAGGATAGAGGAAAAACCCCTATCCTGGGCCCTCCAGAGATCATCCACCAGCGCAACCAATGCCATCTCCATGCTGTACCCAGTCTTGAAGTCGGACTGGAGCAGATCCAGATAGACAGTTTCATCCAGGTGCCAGGGAACTGTCAGGCTACCACACTCTCAACAACCTTCGCCACAAAGGGAAGATTGGAGACAGGATGATAATTATTTAAATCAGCTGGGTCCAGTGAAGGCTTCTTGAGGAGGGGCCGCACCACCGCCTCCTTCAAGATGGTCAGGATGACACCCTCCTGCAAGGAAGCATTCACAATGCTCTGGAGCCAGCCTCATGTCACCTCCCGAGAGCACGGTTCCAGTAAACATGTGGTTGCCTTGAGTCACCCCAGGATCCTGTCCATGTCCTCAGTCGCAACTGTATCAAACTCATCCCAGATAACATTCTCAAGACCTGCACTCGTCATTCCGTCTAGACTCGTCCAGTCAGAGTCCAAACCATTCCAGATCTGCGTGATCTTCTCCCAGAAATAACCTCTAAACTCCTCCGCCAAACCCTGCAAGGGGTCGTCCCGTCCCTCCACACAGAGGAGAGAGCGGGCCACCCCGAACAAGGTGATGGGGCGGTTATCCGTGGACGCAATCAGAGCAGAGAAGTAATTCTTCTTAGCCACTCTGATCGTGCCCAAATATTCCTTTATATAGGTCCCAAGAGAAGATCGATCAGGTTCAGTATGGCTGGACCTACAACTGCTCTCTAGGTGTCTTTTCCATCATTTCATCTTCCTCAGCTCCTCGGAGAACCATGGAACCTGGTTGAGTCAACACCAGGTCACAGGGGGTAGCATCTCTTCTATCAATACCACCTGCTTACATATCCATTCAGTCGACTCCTTAGTTTTGCTCTTGTAGCAGTAATGCCTTCCCTAAGTTCTAACACATTTCTGTTCTTTCCAATTTCCATTTTCACTTTCCCTGCCATATCCTGTGACTATCCCTGCAGAAGGCCCTCTCAAATGTTTTTACTACCAAGATCTGAATGTTATGACCAAAGGGATGGATTTTCTTTTTCAAAGTATTTGTGATATCAGATATGAACAAAATAACATGACTTAGCTTCAGATTCCTGTAGGTTTTTTTTAAATGAATGGGAGGATAAACATATAAAATGCTGCTTGCTAGGGGAAAGAGAAATATTTTTCTTTTGTTTTGGTTTAATTCCAAAGCAAACTGGTCTAACTTACATTCTGTACATCATCAGATGCACATCAAATACTGAAGATGACAGCATATATCACTGCAACCATGTAGTCACTGCTACCCAGTAAATCTTCTTTCAGAACACACTCAAGTGTGAAAACACCAATGTTTTTCTCCTGTAGCTTATATAATCTGGAAGATGATTTTTTTTGCTTGCTTGTTTATCTTTCCATATTTAATAAAAACTGGAAGCTATTCAAATTAATAATTTATCACTCACACAATATTCAAAGTAAGAAGTCTATTCAATCAATAGTAAAACCAAGCACACTGTTTTATAGTCTAGACAGCTAACATTATTCTCACATATTTGCAGGCGTTCAGTTCAAACACAACTAGTCAATACCAGATACCGTGGCAAGAACCCACTTTTGCAACAGCAACTACAGTGTCAATTTCCAGGGGTAGGTGCTGTTAGAAGTATAGTTTGGGGTTCCCACTCGAACCGGGGTTGTGCAGCTATAAATAAAAATGGAATCCAGACATCTGTGAAGAAAGGAGAAATATTTATTCCCCAAAGCAAAGAGGTTTGCTTTGGGGGAAGCTGCAGAGAAAATGGAGTACAGAGACACTGTCATATAGGAGAGCTTATTCTGGGTGTGGAAGTGCGTACATGCTGATTCTAGGGTGACACTTGAGGGGCATGGGTGTGTGTGTGTAGCTTCATGTGCCCTATGATGTTTATTCTTGTGAACATGCAGTTCAGCTGGGAGAACATTTCAATTAATTCTATTTGTGTTTACAGACCTTCTCCTTTGATATGTGGATTAGGTTTAAGTAACTTGTTTGGGGGTTTAAGGAAATTTCAGTAAAATATTTTCCCCCATTTGCTATTTTTATTTTATTAACTAAGTTTCGCCTTGGCTGTCAGCTATCTAGTGGAGGCATTGATTCTCAGTTCATTGTGCATTCAGTTAATGTTTGAGAGAAGATGGAGACAGTATAAGGAATAAAATATATTTTGATATAAAACCTCCCTCACTACCAACCCCTGACTGACCACAGGCCCAGCCTGAATCCCTACATCAAAAATAGGGAAAGGTAGTTGGCTGGGTTTCTCTTCTATTCTTTGCCTGAATTTCCCAAAATCCTGCTGTAAGATCATACAATTACTATAGGTCATGAGCACAAAATGCCACGAGCATTTCCAGCTGCGATTGTGCAATCGCTTCCCCAAAGTCGCCTTGTAATGTGGCAATAATAATACTCCAGCTGTAGCCACAATCACGGAAATCACTGACAGTGTCAGTAATGCAGAAAACCCCATGTCAGCTTAACCGGCACTTGCCAAAAGGCATTCATCAATTTCACTGCCTCTCTCTCTCTTTCTCTCTCTCTTTCTCTCTCTCTCTCTCTTTTTAATCTACCATTTTAAATGGCTTAGTTTTATTGTTGGAGTTGTAAAAGAAACATGTAAGGTAAATAGGTCCTGGCTGAATCACATTCATCACCTCCCTCCTTTCTTTTCGCCTCTTGTCCCTCCCCTCCCCCAGAGAGAGAGAGAGAGAGAGAGAGAGAGAAAGGGGGGAGTGTGTGAGTG
>JANHFO010009466.1:131219-135391 GCA_032468095.1 Pareas carinatus | reverse complement strand
TAAGAAAGGAAAAAAAATAAGGGATGAAATGCAAAATTTAAAAAAAACTTTTGACTTTCTTCAGTACAGGTACAAATGTCAAATCCATTAATCTGTTATCCTAAAATACAATAGTGTACAGTATTTCTATAATCTTAAACAGTTTTAAGCATCACATTCCAACATTAAAATTTCATTTCTTTCAGTTTCAAGCAAAAAGTCCAAAGTGGTCCTCATGTAGAAACAAAGCTAGACAAAGTCTTTTCTTTAATAAAGTAGTTTTGCCATCTCAGCCAATTTCATTAACTTCACCATCCATTCTTCCATTGTGGAAATCAGTGTTTCCTTTCATCTCCATGCATGGAAAACTCTCACTGTTCTTATCATATATAGAAACAAAGTCCTATTTTTTTTCTCTGAAGCCAGGATTGTCATATCCTGCCTTTTTTTTGTTAGCACTACAGATATTTACCACAGAAGTGAATAAAGAACATTCTACAACAGCTTATTCAACCTTGTTCTAGGGTTCTATAAGATTCTCAATTTTCCATGATGAATTTCCATAGGAAACAATAATAAAATTAATAATAAGTTTGTAACTATTGTGGCACCTCTAGTTTGGACCAGCCCATTTGGCACTGATACCTGTCATTAGATTATGACCTGGATTTTTAGTACTTATGTCAGAACTTAATGTCTGCAGCCCAACTATCATTTTGAGTCTTTCTTTTTTTGCAGTATTATGCTTTTTACTATGTCCTTTAAAACTGATTAAATTAAAATGGTTAATCTATTCAGTTTTCTTTTATTTTTACCCTGATTACTTTATGGCTTTTAACTTATCCCCTTTTGAATAGCAGGCAGGCTATAATTCTTTTCATCAGTCAAAATGAGTGAATTCTTATAATAATGTATCGCATTCCAGACAAAGCAAGATCCTGTGTAATGAAACCTTGGACCAGGTGCTTTAGCACAATAGCTGTTGCATTACTGAATGCTGTCTTACAGCACCAATGGATCTGTAACTGAATGTTCTCTTCCAATGTTTATTGTCATGATCCATTCAAGTGAGGCTAGGGTTTAGCCTGCAGCTTGACATTCCCTGTCTCAGGTGCCCATTAGTTGGACTAGTTTTCTCTGAAAGCTGCTTTTTGCAGTCACCCAGCCATTGTAGTTGCACCTAAATGAATGAAAACGACCCATCTGCCTGATAAGTAACTAATTACCTTGCATAATACCCTGCATAGCCTCCCTGAGTCCATGGAGAGGGACGGCGTATAAATATGGAAGAAATAAATAAATAATAAAAAACACACTGTTTCAACATATAGTTCAATGCTCCAAAAGCAGTGAATATAATTTTGATATTTAGATAGCATCTAGCCTGGACTAAGCTTGGCTAGTATCTTTTTTCAGTTTAGAAGTAATGCTTTAAAAAAAATCAAATGGGGGATGTTTATTTTATTAGAATAGACATATTAAAAAACAAAACAAAGCAAACCAAACCAAACAAACCTGTAGAAATTTATACAGTGAGGTTTAAACCAAGAAAGCAAATAATGTTTTCTTCTTAATCAGAGGTAATGTTATGTGATAATAATAATAATAATAATTTAATTTATATACCGTCCTTTTCTGTACAACGGACTCAGGGTGGTTTACAGCCAACAATAAAACAATACAGTACAAAAATCTATAGAATTAAAACAAAATTAAAAGCAAATATTATAAAGTGGCAATATTAAAATAACGAATTCTTAAAACCAATTTAAAATCTAATTCATTAAAAACGGGAATGGAGGAGGGGGGCAGGGCTAGGCAAGACCTGCCTGAACAAAAAGATGTGTCTTAAGGGCACGGCGGAAAACACGGAGGTCAGAAATCCTACGAATATCTACGGGGAGATCATTCCAGAGGATGGGAGCTGCCACATATGCTTTAGGCTGGGGAAAGCAGCAGGGAGAGTAAAGCTTAATCCTTTCCCCATCTGCTGCCTTTTATTATTATTTTTCCTTTTAACCTGAGATCATGACCCTAATCCACTTTTGCTTTCATGGGGTGGAGATTCAAACAAATTTCTGAGGTAAATGTTTCAAGTGCCAGGCAGGGAAGATGGGAAATGACTAGGAAGATATTCGGAAGAGAGAAATAGTGGACCAAGGTAAAAATATAAACAGGCATTTCCATTTTACTTCTCTTCAGCTTTGAACATTCAGTGTTGATTGTTTATGGCTGTGTCTAGTGATCAGTAATTGGAGTTGGTTGATGGGGAAAAAATACAAGGAATGCTATTGTGTCTAAATATTGAAAATAAATCACATAAACATTTTTTTCTGTACTGTTGGACTTTGGGATTTATCATGGCAAATAAAATCATTTTTGTGGCCACGATAACGTTAGGAAAAAGGAAACTCCCTATTACAGAATTTTCCTTCACCAGATATCACTTGCCTGAATGAACCAGACTCAATTTGCCACCACTGGGAAATATTTATATTTGCTTTAATTTTAAGTTTCAGACATACGGGATTTTGGATATCTATTGTTTGCTTGCTAAATTTTATAGGGCACCAACTACTACCAGATTCTTGATGTCTCACAACAAATATGCAGTATGATAAATGTCATATATAAAGTTTTTAAAAACCCTTATAATATATTAAGATAACAATAATCAAAATAGCAATGCGAGTAATCCTCACTTAACGACCTTTCCTTCAGCAACCATTCAAAGTTATAACAGCACTGGAAAAAATAGTTGCAACCAGTCCACAAAGTTACAGCCATTGCAGCGCCTTCAGTGGTCATGTGACCAAATTCAGGCATTTGGCCTTTATGGCTATAGGGCTTTAACTCCACCTCTGCATATCTGCCCTTTTGGACATCGCTGCCTACCCCTGGACCCCATCACCACCACTCATCCACTCATCATCTTCCTTTGCTGATGGGATGCTCCTAGTCAGGACATCTGCTGACTCTTCATGAACACATTTAATGGTGCAGATTCAATCAATCAATGTTCAAGCCTGTTATTCATTAAGGTAGTGCTCGACTTACAACCTGTGCTAAGCCTTCTGGAGCCCCCCCCCCCAGGCATCCTGTGCTCCACTTAATAACCTGCACGTTCATTTAATGGCAGCATTGGGGAAAGCATGGATAGATGGGTCATAAGTGATCCCATGGCTGCTTCACTTAATGGCTGTCACAACTGCTGACCATAATGGGCAGACTCTGTTACAATCATGAGTCAAGGACTACCAATAAATGTACCTCCACATCAGGTATACTAAGATAATAGGCTGAATGGAAAGAGAAGTAAAGGAGAGAGAAAGGTGAAATCATTTCAGGGCTGGGATGTTAATAGGTTGATGCTATTTCGGTGCTAAATAAAAGATCTCATTTGCCCAATAAGCAAACAGAAGCAGAACTGGATTGTTGGGAAGTTGGTCTTCAAACTAGAATACATTTGCCGAGCTATATCAAAATTTAATTTAATGAAATTCATTTAACATGACTACTTTCACATATTTCACAATTTCTACTTGTGCTGTGTTAAAAATGATAAATGGAGGGTTTTGGGGAAGATACTTAAGGCTTCAGGGATTGTATAAAGCCACAGAGTGGATATTCCATTGTAGATCCTTGAGAAAGTTGGAAATTTTTGCTGTAACTTTAACCAGGAAAGTTTTTTTAAAAAAAGATCATAGGAAAACAGCAATACATTTATATGGAATATGTTTAATTTCAGTAAATAGTATAATAAATACAAAACTAAACCAGAGTTGCTTATTTTATTATGTATAGTTCAGGACTGTAATAATATAATTCACTTACCCATAGCTACCAGAGCTATCAGACTGATGAAAGCTATAGTTATAAATTCACATTTATTGGCCATTTTAAGCTCTTTAGCCTTGTATCTTCTATCATTCCTTTTGATTTACCATTTCAGAATGCTAATATAGTTCTTATAATTCCTCAGAAATTTCTGGTTTCTATTAATGGGAATAGAAGATCCAATCCACTCTAGAGCCTTTTAGATCTGTTGCTGTTAATAGCTAAACACCACACTACATTTTGTGAAGAACTCAATTCTTTTTAACATTAGAGCCTTCAAAGTCCTGTTAACTCCTGTGTCTTTTTTCCAATATTTGTTAACAAGCAGAAATATGAAATAAAAAGGTTCCTACTTT
>JANHFO010009466.1:118719-126219 GCA_032468095.1 Pareas carinatus | reverse complement strand
CTTGATTACTGGTATGCCGCAGCTCAGTTCCAGTCCATGGACCGGGGGTTGGGGACCCTGCTGTAGATGAACCACCAAGCATCCTTGGTGCTGACTGGCCTGTGACACACTTTGGCATTTTCTTTTCATTTATCAATCAATCAATCAATCAATCAATGAATCAATCAATCAATCTGCTTAGATATCCTCCACCCAGTTGCTATTCAGAGGCCTGAAATGAAACACCACTTGATTGGTACATGCAGGCACAAAAAAAGATCAACTGTTGTAAGAATATGTTTGAGAATACCCAAACCAAGATATAACATATGAATGAAGATGCCAGTAAGACATCTATAAACTGAACTACTACTCAAAGTACAACTGTCTGTGCTATTTCAAAAGAGAAAGCTGCCACAGAAAGAAGATGCGTATTTATAAAGAGTTTGCTGTGATGACATACAACTGTATTTTCGATAATTAAATAAAAAGTACAAAGCGAAGGCCTCAAAGCAAAATATACTTTAGCCTGTAGATATTGATGCCATTCCATTTTATTCCAATTTAGCCTTCTCTTAATTTTTCTCGTTAACTTGCCAATCAGATTTGGCAACTAAATTGTCTGTAGTCATTTGTCTTGTGTTGAAGAGATTCAGGTTTGGACTGAAGACACTACAAAATTTGTTCAAGTTTTCCCTCACAGTTAACATAACTAATTAAGGTACTTTTAGAAATCTCCTTAGTCCAAAATCAAGCAAGTGAGAATAAAAGGCAGCCATTCATTTTGGGAAACAAGGATTTATTTTCTCCCATTCCAAGTTGCAAACAAATTATATCCTTCCTAAAGGTTTTGGTGGACAGTGATTTTGCTCATTTATTTCCCAAACTGCTATCAGTGGCTGAGTTTTTATTTTTCCTAGGCAATATTCACATCCTTAACTATTTTGAAATCTTAGTATTTGGTGAAACAATGAATGCTTGGCCTATTGTCTTCAACTTTTTCTTGCTGATGTCAATGGACAACATGCTGTTTATGATGTGGAAGAGGAAGGGAAAGGAAATAAATAAAACACCTGAAGTAAGTTATTAAATTGTTCTCCAGGCACATTTTGATATGACTATAAAGTTGTGATTAATAGGTTATTGAATGTATTAATGAGGACTCTATCAAACAGCACAATACAACTAGCCATTTCTATTTTAAATAGAGCTGTAAGCAAACAGGTCACCAGAGCTACAAATTCTGGCCAACAAGGCCATCAAAGCTTTTGAGATTGCTGCTTTTTCACCCAGTGGGCTTTTTTCTTCATTGTAAGCTTAAATGCTCCCATCAGGCTTCCAATTAAGAATAACTATAAAAATAATATAGGGAGGAAAATGTACAAAACAATGGTCAGTGTTGGTGAGAAATTGAAATAGCTCCATGAACAGGTCACAATGCTCCTGACATAAAGGTGACATTTGGAACATAAAGTCCCTGGGTTATGATGGTTATTCCAAAACTAATTTTCTTTACAATTTTGAGGGAGGGTGGATTGTGAGAGGAAACTGTTGTGTTTTGGGGGGAAACCCAAACTCAAAACTAAAACGTAGGCAGCAATTCTGATCAAGCCTGTTTAATGAAGACAAGTACCAGTGACCTTAATGTTAATTTGCATTTTTGAGAAAAGAATCACTGGAGAATCTTTTCCCTGTAATTTTCCTAGCGGGCTACTTAATTTCTTTCATTTCAGATCACACAGATCAGGATTAGCCAAGCACACTGTGCTATTGGGGCAAAACATGAGAGGGCATTCTCCATTGTGCAACACAGAATATAACTTAAGTGGACCCTGAATCTTCTTTTAGCACTGGGTGATGGATAGCATCCTTCATAGTACCTGAGGTTAAGGGAGAAGAAGGCAGGGCATAATGGCATTCACAGACCTATTTTATAAGAAAAGAAAATAGCAGGGGAAAGGGGTTGGTGAATCTGCATAGGATTAAGGCTTACCTAATCATCTAAGGCTTAACTTTTGGGACGATGTGTTGTAAGTAAGCTTAACCACATTCCATATTTTTACCCTTGTGTAACCATGCACAGGATAGAGTTGTGAAACATCTAGCTTGGATAAACAAGAAGTTCAGATCTTGGTTACATGTTTACTTATGAAAAGTTGAACCAAAGCTGGCTATGCCATCTTTGACATATTGCTAAAATTAAGCAATCACTCAATCAGAATTGAGCTGGAAGAGGCCTTGGAAGAGGCCTTCTCACTGTTAGGAAGTTTCTCCTTAATTCCAAAGTTGCTTCTCTCCTTGATAAGTTCCATCCTTTGTTTCTTGTCTTGCCTTCTGATGCTTCCAAAAATAAGACGACCTCCTCCTCAAATACTGGAATACTGTTATCATGTCACCCCTGCTCCTTCTTTTCTCTAGTCTAGCCACACTCAGTTTCTGCAACCGTTCTTCATATGTTTTAGACTCCAAGCCTTTAATCATCCTTGTTGCTCTTCTCTGCACTTTTTCCAAAATCTCAAGATTTTTTTAAATATAAAATATAATTACACATCCGGTGGAATGAGATAGGTAGAGAAATCAAGCCCCTTCAGCTCTCCTTCAACTTAAATTTATTTATTTATTTATTTGTTTGTTTGTTTAGACTTATATACCGCCCTTCTCCCGAAGGACTCAGGGCGGTGTACAGAAAACATTAAAAAAAATAAATTCCACATTGAACTTTAGAAAACTCATAGGCACTAAACCTGTGCTACAACCATAAGGATTCTCAACAGAACAAATAAGCTTTTAACTGTTCAACAGACAACTCACCAATCATTGTCAAAATCTAACTATTTCTAGCAAGAAATTAAAGTACTGAACAATGAAAGAATTCAGGTCACAAAGAGCCATAAGAAGGAAGTGTCAAAACATCTTGATAAGTCTCAAATTTACAAAGTGGAGAAAACCAGAGTGGCCCGTTCTAAGCACTGGATAAAATTGAAAGCTTCTTGGTCGAAAGAAACAATGAAACATTACTGGAAGTGGAAAGTCATTAATCAATCTAGGAGTGGTAGAAACTCATATACTGACATGAAATTATTTTCTTCCATCTTCACAAGGAAACAAGACAAGAAGTCATGATTTTACACAAGCAAGAAGCTTTAACTAGGACCACAATTTATCAGTATGTTTTCCCATATGCACCAACAAAAGAATGAAACAGAATTTCAAGAGATATAAAAATATACCAAAGGAATATCCTGGTTGATTAAATCAGCATTCAATAGTCCAAATATATTAATGGCATGCTAAACCTCATTGGTTTTCTTACAACCAGCTACATTAGTATTACCATGGAGATTAGTTCTTTTAAAAAAAAATCAAGTGCAAGTAATTAGAACATTTAATGTTCCAAATCTCACAAATAAATAAGATTCTTTACAAGGCTCCCTTTGAGCTCACCTCTTTATATTCATTTATCAGTTTCGTCAGTCCATTCAAAAGCATCGGGCCTAATGGCTTTATCTTGCTGTCAGGGCAACTAAAATTCAATATATGAAAAAAGTGATGAATCAACAACTGAAAACCCTTAATTATAAGAGTTATCCTTACTATGTAAGATCATCTTAAAAATTCTTTTCAAAATATGCCTCTAGATGAGGAATGGGAAATGAATGTGGCCAAAGGTTCATATGAGAAACTTGGACTATTGTGGAAAGTTGCCACCGGTCTCCCACCCCTGCCACTGCCCCACCTCCCACTGTCACCACCCTCATGCTGATGCCATCCCAAAGTTGCAGGCCAGACAGGGACAGCCAAAAGGGCCAATGTAGTCTACAGTTGTAAAATGCCCATGTCCATTCTACTGTATTTTCCGAAAATAAGACTGGGTCTTATATTAATTTTTTGCTACAAAAGACGCATTAGGACTTATTTTTCGGTTAGGTTTTATTTTCGAGGAAATACTGTACTAAATGCATCCATCTGGCTGACGATCTTAACTGCGGCTTATTTTTGGGTAGGGTTTATATTACGAGCATCGTGAAAAATCATCCTAGGACTTAATTTTTCGGTTAGGTCTTATTTTCAAGGAAACAGGGCATATGTTCTTCGTTGGGCGGATGAAATTTTTTTCAAAAAACTAATCATCTCCCAATTTCTAGCTGGATACCTTAACAACTACATCAAATATGACGGGACAAAACTGCAGGTTATAAGAATGTTATTAAAATAATAACAATGCATCTATCTTGAGATAAATCACTAAAGTTTGTGTTGTTTTCACATCAAACTACTTAGCAGTAATTTGAATCACAATCTTCATTTTAATTGTACATATGACGTTATTTATAAGAGAGCTAGTCTGGTGTAGTACGTAAGGCATCCAGCTAGAAACTGGGAGATGTTGAGTTCTAGTCCCACTTTGAGCCTGTCACTTTCTCCAAGCTACAGTAAGGAGGCAATGGCAAATCACATTTGAAAAAACTTGCCAAGAAAAAAAATGCATCATGACATAAAAATACTTACATTACACAAATATGATGCACAAATTGAAGAGACAGAGTTCTCAGTTTAGCATTGGCATTTGCACCAAAAAGTCCATCATAAACAACCTTGAAAAAATAAATCAAAAAATCTCAGGAGAAATATTATTTCAAACAATTTCCTACAAGTCCCATAATGAGGATAATGGCAAGAATTTTCTGCATTTCAAATATGTAAAATTAAATCTATTTAAAAATATTTTTAAAAGGATAAATGACATCCTAATGATATAAGTAGCCCTTGCTTAACTATCACAATGGGACCACTGTTAAGCTCCATGGTTGCTAAGTAGAAAATCACATGACTGCAACAGGGTTTTACAATGGTAATTCCCATTTGGTCGTTAAGCAAATCAATGTGTGACTGCAATTTGGGACTTTAATTCTATGTTCCTCCTTAGCTCTGCTGGTCACAAGCCCATTGAGAAGCTTGCAAATGGCAAGATGCTGCAACAGTGATAAATGAGAATTGGGGTGCATTTTTTTGGCACCTAACTTCAAACACTGCTACATAACACAGTCAGTATGCAAGAACCACCTCTTTGCCATGAACGTTAGGATGAACTCACCCCTCGTCTAGGGGAATGGGTTACAAGCACATTGTTAAGTACTGAACTAAAATACAGCGCTATGAGACAGATTTTTTAAAAAGTACCTGAATATTTGCAGGAAATGTTTCCGCCGCTTGCCTAGAACGCAAAAGATGAGGGACAATCTTTAACTTCACTCGTGTGCTGACAGGATCACGTTTCAGTTCTGGTTTCAGAACAGCTCCCTGTTAAAAACACACAAATGAACATGGATTGATTAGAGAAAACTAAATCACTCATGAAAACAATCACAGTGCACGAATCAAATCTTTATTATGGTCATTGACCATTGTAACAATATATATATATGACCACAATGTCTGAAAGAACTGGAAGTGTATAAGTTACAAAAATGAAAAAGTATTGAGATTAACACAAAATAAGAAATAACTTAGGGTACCCCAGAGGTTCCCAAATGTTCTTAACTTTATAGTGTCTCAATAACTTTTTCATGGAGCCCTTAGCAATTGCCAAACTATGCACCATGGAACCAAGGAGACATTTAGGACAGCTCCAGGTATTAGGCAGTAAAATACTGCCCCTGTGAGTTCATCCAGTGGTACTTTGGTTTGAGAACCACAAGTATATTCAAAGAAAGCCATGTTCCACTTCCAAATGACAGAACAATTATCTAACAGGAGAAACTATACATCCAGTTATCCAATGCTTTGAATTTGATCTCCAAATTATGCTTGGAAATGTGAACAAAGCATTTACCTGAAATGCCTTAAACCAGCTGTGTCTTTTCCAAGTATCAGAATTATAGACAAGCCTCATTATTTGTAGACAGTCTGATCCAACTGAAAACTGGATAACAAAACCTCAAATAATGAGTTCCCATTTATTTGGACTGGAGGATTAGGTTTCAAAGCTTATAGCCATTATCTCCCCCTGAGCTATCATCTACACAATACAGCTGGATTTGTTCCTCTTTCATTGTATGCTTATAAAAGATTTGAGTTAGTCCAGCTGCAAGGCTCCAAGCACTTCTTTGCAACAGTTAGCTTCTGAGCCACTTTCTCAGTGATTAATGGAGGGAACTGCTCTCTTGTAATATATGGCTTTTAGGACTCTTCTGCTTTGCATGGTTATTCAATAATCTTGCTGGACGGTCACTTTATGACTATTGCAATTTACAACCATAATGGGGAAGATCCATTAAGTCATAACTCAAGGACTATCTATCTATATCCAGTTGCCTGGAGTAAGGAACAGCAGCTCTTTTTTTCTAGAACACATCTTTCTTTCTTTGCTCCTATGTTAATGAAAAAGTAGGAAAAATGTGAATAGAAATAACTCTTAAAATGATATTCACTACGACAGCAAATAATCCATATATACAATATGTAACACCAAATGATACACAAACTACAAAAATTAGAAAATAAGAAGGAACACAGGTTTAGGTAAGCAATTCTTACCTCCTTAGTTTTTAGTGGTATATCCCCAAGGTATACTTTGTACAGTCTGTTGATGATCGCTGGGTTATTCCAGTCAATTAAACTAAGGAAGGGAAGAAGAGAGAAGGAATTTACTCAAAATTAAATTGATTGCCAAAATTCATTTTTTTCTTCCATAATTTCTCTTTTCAGTAATCGAACCCCCCAAATGAAAAATTTACTGGTCCTCAATTAAGCATGTCTATGGAGGTTATGGTTGTCTTAAAGGTGATTTTCCAAAGGCAACTGGACTTTCTTGAGTTTTTTCTTTGAAAACATTTTGCTTGTCATCCAAATAGTGAATTCTGAAACCCAGCTATGTGATTTTCAACAGTCCTGCTGAGCATTCCAAAAACAAAAAATTCTTGAACAGGTCTCTTCCAAAAGTCTAAGTTTTATTTGGATACATTGCAAGGCATAGCTGAAGTAAGAATAAATGTAATTTTATACACACATGATTAAAGAAAGGTATTTCCCATGGGCAAACTCCTCAGTACATCACATGGTCCAGATAAGGGACACAGTCTGTTTTGAGAACCATATGCCTCCATTCAACACCTGCACAGAGGACCTCTGGTGGACAGTGCGATAAAGAGGCAGCAAACTCGGGAGGCTCCTCAGCTGAACCAAGCCGAACTGCCTGACAGCAGGTAGACTGGTCCATTCCATGCCTGGAAATGAACCTAAGTTGCCTCAGAGAGTCAACGAAGGGAGGATGTTCCGCAGACCCGGGGGAGGTGGCAACCCCCTCAACACTGGGAAGAAAATCCTCAAAAGGTCTGCCTAGCTGTGCTATGCACTCGCAGCATTTAGTCGCAGATGAGCCAGAAGCAAAAAATAAAAACAGCTTGGGATCAAGCCACAAAAAAGCTGAGAATCAACATTCAATCATCTGGGTGAGTTTAAAGCCCTACACCAAAAGACTATGCTACCTGATTTAAGAGATCTTTAAGAAAAGCTAACACC
>JANHFO010009466.1:65566-79183 GCA_032468095.1 Pareas carinatus | reverse complement strand
AAGATAAGTGGACTTCAACTCCCAGAATTCCCCTGACAGTCATGGGCTCCACCACTCCCAAAGCATACTGACTGGGGGATTCTGGGAGTGGAAGTCCGCCCCTCTGAAAGCATGGCTGGCCGGGGGATTCTACCCCGTTTACTGGAAAATAAGCCCTAGCCCTGATTTTTCAGGATGCTCGTCATAGAAGCCCCACCCCAAAAAGAGCTGACAAAACCCTCCTGTGCGGGTCAAATAGCTAGAGCACCCCCACAAAAAAAAGAGTCCTAATTTTTGCGAGAGGAGATCCAACTGCCCCCCCGACTCTGCAAACATCCCCCTTCCCACCCCATGGAAGAAGAGCCGAGATCGAATCTAGCCTGCTTCTACTTCCCTTTCCCTTAACCGCCCCCCCCGCCATGCCCAGCGGCCCCTGCCCACCTTTCACAAGCAGCACATTGCAGCAGCCGGCTCCCGCCGCCGATCTCAGGATGGTGCCTAGATTTCCGGGGTCCCGGATGTTGTCGCAGATCAGCGTGAGGGGCAAGGCGTGCTCCTGCGGGATTTCGGGGTAGGCCATTTTGGCGTGATGCGGCATGGCGAAAATGCCTGCGAGAAACCAGAAGAGGCAGGAGGTGATTGGCTGAAAAGAAAGTGGAGGGAGAACAGGCTCCGCCCCCATTTACAGATGCTCCATTGCCCTGAGTCCAGTCTACTTCACAAGGCTGTCGTTACGGGAAAACAGAAGGGGGAAATTCTATGCATACCAGTAGCCCTTGACATATGACTGATTCCTTAGAGACCGTTTGAAGTTACAACAGAGCTCTTGGGGGATTTCGTACAATTACAGTTGTTAGGTTAGCCACACGGTTCTTAAGTGAACCTGGCTACACACACACACACACACACACTCATTGACTCTGCTTGTCAGAGGGTCACAAAAGAGGATCATGTGACGGCGGGACAATGCAACGGTCATAAATATGAGTCGATTGCCATGTGTCTGAATTGTGATCATGTGACCGTGGGGGGGGCACTGCAACGTTTGTCGAGCGTGAAAAATGGTTTTATCAGTGCCGTTGTGACTTCAAAATGGTCATGAAACGAATGGTCGTAAATTGAGGACTCCCTATATTCAGCTGCCCAACTCACACATTGAATTAGAATTTTTATTTTATCAAGGTAATGAAAGATCCGTGTGTGTGTGTGTGTGTGTGTGTTTCATTTTCCCCCCCACCATCACAAGCACAAAATCCCAGAGTGACGTTCAAATAAAAAAGTCCACTTAAGTACATATTCTTCTCTTTAAACAAGACAGTCGGTTTAGCCATTTCTGCTTTGTCTTCCTTAGTGTGGGATATTATTATATTTTTATATGCCATCGCCATTTCTATTAGCAAAAATCACAATATTCTATTGTTCTTTGAGCCCTTTTTTTAAAAAAAAAACCCTCCTGATTTAAAACACTGAACTTTTCTTTAAAAACATTTTTGAAATCAAAACTTTCCAATGAATCCTGCTTTCTGGCTTTCTCTCTCGACACTTCAGAAATGTCTTGGTGACACCCCCCCCCCCGCAAAAAACTAGGGCCTGCCCTCTCTTGAAAAGCCACCAATTGCTTTCTCGGCTTCACATCGGGGTCCCGCCCTTGAACCCAGAATCCGAATGTATTTTGCCAGGTGTGTCAGGACACACATGGAATTTGTTTTTGGTGAACATGCTCAATACCGACGTAAATACAATAAACAATCTGCGATTACAATCAACGATGCATTCACAATCATTTGTATACATGAGAATCATTGTATATATAAGCATAAGATATATTCACAGTCATAAAGCATATTCATCTTGTCAAGTGCGTATAAGCTGCAACCTAAGCTTCATACTGCAAGAATGTCGCGGTTAGAAAAATCCACAAAAGGCTTTGTGGTCAACCTGGAACGCCAAAGCACAACGGAGGGAGGTAAGAAGGGGTGAACTTTGCAAGAATTTTCTGAGACTTTCCCAAGGGTTGTTCCAAGCTTGGACTGAGGCAAAGCAGCCAGGGATTTATTCGCATGGCTTTGAAAAAAGCGAAAGGATTGCTCAACAAGGAGGGATGGGGAAAAACCCGGAGAAAAGACCAAAAAGCTCTTCTCAGAAGCCATTCCCATGAGATCCGACTCCGCCTGGCTGCTAAAGCCAGAACAAACCCCTCTCTGAGTCAGCTTGGTGGGGTGGCTAAGGCGCTGGCCTCAAAACAAGAAGGTGAGTTCTAGTCCTGTCTTGGGTAGGAAAGCTGGCTGGGTGATTTTGGGCCAATCGTCGGGAGACAGCAAGTTCTAGGTCTGTCTTAGGCACAAAATTCAGCTGGGGACTTTAGGTTGATTACTAGAAGACGGTGAGTTCTAGTTTCACCTTAGGCATGAAAGCCAGCTGGATGTCCTTGGACCAATCACTAGAAGATGAGTTTTAATTCCGCCTAAGGTACAAAAGCCAGCAGAGTGACTTTGGGCAAAGCACCAGGTTATGTGAGCTCTAGTTCTGTTATAGCCATGAAAGCCAGCTGGGTGACTGGGTCAATCACCAGGAGAAAGTGAGTTCTAGTTCCATCTTAGGCATGAAAGACAGCTGGGTGACTTTGGGTCAGTCTCTGTCAGACCAAGCACAGGGTGGTTGTTGTGGGGAAAATAGGAGGCGGAAAGAGTATTTTATTATTTAGACTTATATACTGCTTAACAGTACTCTAAGCAGTTTACACAGTCAGCTTATTGGCCCCCAACCATCTGGGTCCTCCTTTTACCGACCTCGGAAGGATAGAAGGCTGAGTCAACCTTGAGCCGGTGAGAATCGAACTGCTGAACTTTTGATGGCTAATAGCAGATGGCAGAAATAGCCTGCAATGCTGCTTTTAACCACTGCACCATCCTGGCTAGACTTCCCAATTATATATCCCGTGTAAATCTGATAAACAGCCATCAATCCTGTCTGTTAATAAACTAGTCAAATAATATACTGAATAATATATCACATTTGACGTAGTTCAGAGCAAACACTTGACAAAGCTGCTGTCTGCCTCCTCCTGAGATTTCCTGCTTGTTCTCCCCTTTTTGCAGAATCTTCCTCAGCTCTGGCACCAGAATCAGGATTTTTATTTTGCCATGTGTGTCAGGACACACAAGGAATTTGTTTTCAGTGAGCATGCTCAATACCTACATACATACACAACAAGGATACAATCAAGATACATTCATAGACAATTCGAATATACTGTATAAGCATAACCACGATCATTTGTGTATATATGCATAATCATGATCATTTGCATATATAGGCATAATTGTGTATATAAGCATAAGATACATTCATAGCCATAAAGTACGTAACATTCATCATGTCATGTTATAAAGTGCGAACATCATGTCACAAAAACCATTTCATCCTGTTGCAAAGAACACCCTTCGCACTAACACTGGCCTATGAATCAGTTGTTTAGTAGGCTGATGACATGAGAGAAGTAACTGTACTTGTGTTTGGTTGTTCTGGTTTGCAATGCTCTGTAGCGAAGAAGCAGAAACAGATTATGTCCAGGATGTGAGGGGTCCATAATTATTTTTCCCACTCTCTTTTTGGATCGTTCAGTGTACAGATCTTCAGTGGAGGGGAGTTTTGTAACAATTATCTTTTCCGCAGTTCTAATTATTCTTTGAAGTCTATGTTTATCTTGTATTTTGCATTGCCAAACCAGACAGTTATTGAGGTACAGATTACGGACTCGATGATTCCTCTGTAGAACTGAGTCAACAGTTCCTTGAGTAGTCTGAGCTTTCTGAGTTGTCTCAGAAAGAACATTCTTTGTTGTGCTTTTTTAATGACATCTTTGATGTTGGCTGACCATTTTAGATCTTGAGATATTGTAGAGCCCAGAAATTTGAAGGACTCTATTTTTGTTAATGTGTTGTTTGATATTGTGAGAGAAAATGAGCTTTCAAACATACAGACAAGGTTAATCTGCTACCAACTGTTAAAAATTCTGGGATGTGCTATTGAATGGACTAAAAAAAATGTCTGAAGCAGGTATACTACTCCAAATTCTTCTTTTTCCTTCTTCCTGAAAAAAGAAGACTTAACAGATCACTTTTTAAAAATTCCAACTGGAGTCTCTGAAGTAGTTTTGCCAAGTTCTCAAAGGGTGATCTGATTGGTTCTCACACTGTCACTTAACTGTCAAATGTTAGTACAAGTTAGTATCTGAAGTCAAAGGAGTTACAAACATTAAATGATAAAGAACATTAGGATAAATGAAATAGCCTGGCTAAAAATTGAACAGTTTAACATAGTCCTATATTTCTGAAATAAGAACACACCTGTTTTCTTCTTAAGCTGGTAATGATGAAACTCTACCACAATCTTGGTCTGATATCCTTAAAACTAATTCTGTAAATACTGGCTGGAGGGTTGGCCCTGGTTAAACAAACCATACATCAGCCTGTCATCTTATAGTCTTAATCAAACAAAATTATTTATTCAATATAGTGTTATGTTTTAATTTGATCTTGCAAAGTAACTGAAACACTGATTTAGGAGAGATATCTTTTTAAAAAAAACATGACTGTGTTTTCTGGTAAAAATGTCCCAAAAGTGCTTTTTCAAAAGGCAATTAGACTTTTTTTCCCTTTCATTTAGGATGTTTCTCTTCTCATCCAAGAAGCTTTTTTAGCTCTGGCTGACTAGTGGGGGATTCTCCATCTCATCTTTGTGCTCCAGGTTGAAAAAAAACCCGAAACTTTGATTTTGGGTTTTACCGATTAGATAGATATATTTCTATAGAAGTGACAAATTATCTGTTAATGCTAAAAGTGGAGACTCGATGATTGCCATATTTTACTGCACAAAAGGAAGTCGGAAGTCAATTTTCTTTTCTTTTTTCCCTGCACTTTGCTTCTTCCCTTTTCCTTCCCTGTTTTCCCATTGTTCGTTTTCTTATTTCTTCTGTATGTTATATTAGAACTTAATAAAAAAAATTAAAAAGAAAAAACAAAGTCCAGTTGCCTCTTGAAAAGGCACTTTGGGGGCAACCATGACCTATGATTGAGAATCTCCATAGACATTCTTACAGAAATGTAAACAATCAAATTAAAAAAAAGGTGACTGTTTCAGTTTGTTCTTCCTAGCATATTAAAATGGAAAATGCTAGGGAGAAGAAAACTAAAATCAGCAGAGAAAACTGTTATGGGTTTTTTTGAGAGAAAAACACATCTTGTTCAGATATGCTTACCTGAAATACAATCAGCAGATGGATATCTCATAAATTCTAAAGACGCCCGTGGCAGGGATACTTGCTACAGAAATATGCCTGAGACAGAAGACAGTGTTTATTTCTTTACTTCTGTATAATCCTCGGAGCAGTAGAGACAAGTAAATATGCTGAATTCTCATTGTTTTCACAAAACCCGGTTCCCTTGCGTTGCTGCCAGATTTCCCGTTTTAATTTTAAGAATGTTTCTGTCCTTGTTCATGTTGAACATAGATGCCTTCATTAAGCAGTCCCACAAGGAGTTAAAAAATTATTCTGGCATTTTGTGCCCTCTATACACAAAACACCTTTCTGGAAAGTGAGATACTATCTTCTATGGGAAAGCTTTCTAAAAAAGCAAAAACAACAGGAGAAAAAAGTAACTGTCTAATTAGGAGCAAAATGATTGGCTAGTTCACGGACTCTGTGACAGTTATGACAAATACATACATTGGCATTGCCCTAACCTCACTTCACCATTTGCAACACGAAGTTGGTATTTTCAGAAACGTGCAGAACACTAGGCTACAAAGCTTCACCTTGTCTGGTGCTATTTCATTTAATTTTTTATTAACTGCCTGAACATATGCCATTCTACAAGAGGGTAATAGTTACAAAATGTCAGCAGAAACATTTAAACTGCTAAAATGTAAATGATTTTATAAATTTATAATGAAACATAATTGTCGTGGGGGGGCAGAGTAACAGAAAAACAGATACATTTTGCTGCACAAAGTGGTTAAAATTGCATCTTATTGGTCAAAAGTAGCAAAACTGTAAACATATTTTAATGAGCTTGACAGGCTGTGCTGAAATAAAATGAGACTCCTAAGCTGAAAAAAGTGAATCCTATCTATCTGTATTTTCTTCTCTAACATTAAGGAAAGTTCACTCTTTCCAGAAAAGACCCCATGGAACTTTGTGTGCATTCTTCATTCATGACAAAGGCAAGGTATTTAAATTTGTTGCTCCCTTTTAAGATAAACACACATACATGTCCTAGAAAATAATCTAAATAGAATGGCGTATCTCCACATCAAGGCAGCTCATCTTTCATGTGAACATTATTTGAATGTGGATAGCTATCTGCTTTGAGAATGTGTGTCTTTGTGTGTATGTATACTGTCTGTATCCATCTATCTATCTATCTATCTATCTATCTATCTATCTATCTATCTATCTATCTATCTATCTATCTATCTATCTATCTGGGTCAGTGATCTCAGACATAGCAAGAAGGAAGGAAGGAAGAGAATACAGCAAAAGAACTGAAATTTTCATTTCCTTCCCCCTGCCTTGTTTCCTAAGCCACCACACACATCAACCACCTTCCAGTTAGGTTTGGGGGCAACCATCTTTAAATGCTTGAGCTGCTTTGTGCGGCCATGACAAGATTTGCAATTCTCTAAGTTTATTTACACGCCATCACCCCAACTAGACATCACATTGCAGTGGCTTGGTCACAGCTGACCCCAGGGTAGTCCCTGTCTTTGCCGATCCAATTTGATCATGTTCTCCAATTGAGCTGTAGTCGTACAGCAAAAGATGTATGCCCACCACTCCACACCACAATAAAATTAGCAAAAGCTTGTCAGGGTATATTTTCTACTTTTACTGTGACAGACGCTGGACAAATACGTCTGCTTTTCAGAAATCCACAGAGATTTGTCATCTCCTGAATTGCTTATGGTTCTGTCATGTTTGCTGCTTAGCATTATTCCTATACTGATAAAAAAAAGGACGTAAAAGACCTGCAGTGGTTTATTTCAATATTATGCCATGTGTTTTTTTCAGATGTATCGCCCTGCATTGGATAGATGATTCCAAATGGTTCCCTTTTCTGTTTTTAATTGACTTGCTTTCTAACAATTCCTGTTTCAGAGTTAGCAGCCACTAAAGATTAATATAAATATAACACAAAAGCATCCTGTTCAGAAAGCAATGGATTAAAAAGAAAAGGTCTTGTTTGTACCTTGCGAGAAAGGATAGAAATGTAAGTTTCAAAAGCTAGAAGTAAATGTTGTTACTTTCCATATGGATGGGGGAAAAAACATTTAGCAAGTAAACATAGTTTTAAAAAGAGAGGGGAGGGGACGAGAGAGAGAGAGAGAGAGAACGCTGTCTTTTTATTGACTGTCCAAAATAAATAAGCATTCTCACTTCCGAATAAACAATTATTAATATGTTTTGTATATTAATTTGTGTATTCATACATTTTCTAATTCCTCCCTCCCCATCCCCGGCAGTAAAATTTCTATTCAATATTCTTAGCAGTCCCAGCATCAAAGAACTTCAAAAGCTCTGGGATTGCTTCCTATTCCCTGGAAGACCGAAGGAAACCCAAAACCTAGTTAAATAAATTGTGCATTTATCCCTTTCCTTTTATGCACCAAGATCTACATGTGGTCATTAATTATAAAGAGACTATTATAGCACCGTATTTTTATGCAATATGATGTCCCGGTATATATATATCAAAGGAGTCCCATAATTAAAACAGGAGGGCCACAATGACAATTAAAATTAAAATTATAGTGGGGAAAGAAAGTAGAGTTCTGCCATTTTTCACCCTGTCACTCTCCAGTCAGATGGAAGATTCCAGTCACGTCTTGGTTAAAGCTGCCTAAATGCTTCCTCACCAATGCTACCTCAAAAGCATTATCAGCACCTAAGCAAAAGCCTATGCAAGTATAATTTAATACCAGGCCCCAGTTTGCAAGTAATAGCGTATAAAGTGATATTTAAGTGGTGTTTTAAGCACACTTCGGATGGCTGCAGCCGCTTTTTACTGGTAAATGCATTTCCCTTTGAGTACTGATTATGAGTCCTGGGTAAAGGTCTGCCTGTAAGCCTTACTTCCAGCTGCCAATCTTGGCTTCACCGAGAAGAAAAAGCCACATCCTCGCACCTTCTTCCTCCCCTCTGAAGCTGTCATAGCCAGAGCCCCAGCACTGCAAAACAATTTCTGCCTCAACCTTCCCTGCTTTTGCCTCTTCAGCCGGAGACCTCTGTCTTGTGTACCCACTTACATTCTCGCCAACCGGCTCCCCAGCTGCACGCCACTTCCGCACGAATCCTTGCCTCACCTCCCCGTCCCAATTTTAATACTTAGCTTGGTAAACATCTGTCTTAATGGGATGCAAAGCTTTTTTTCTGGGAGGGGAAGGAGGGGCTAGCAATATCTATTTGCTGCAATTTATTGTCTATAAAAGTCGCGGCGAGTGAATGATGATGGCTCCACTCTCTCTCGCCGGGCGCCTGGGTGCCCGGGTGCGTCCCTTCTAATAACTTTCAACCAGGCACTCGCCATATGAAGCATGCAATGGAGACGCAGAAGAGGTTTTGTATAATAAAAGGGTGACATGGTCATTTTTCCCCCAGTTTTGCATTACACAGGCACACTCATGCATGGTGCTTTTTAAATTCTTATTATATGTGAGGTCAGGGGGTCGGATGTCAGAAAGTACTGTTAATTTCACGGGGTTAGGGGAAAGTAAATTCAGAGGGAATACAGATCACTTAGCACCGAGGAGCCGCTTCTGTGAAGTTTTTGGTTTTTTACATTTGTTAGTCGTATCCGTCAGCTGACGAACCGGTGAGACCAGGGTGACACCGTGGTCCCTCTTGTAATAGTCTGACATGCTGCGGTGGAAAAACCACGATTCCCGGCGTCCCTCTGGAGGGGCCAGCAAGAGGCTCCCCTGGAAGTAGTGAAGCACTCCAACTTCACACAACTGGAACTGAACAAAGCAGCATTTGCCATTTGGGCTGTGAGGTTTAAATTATAGAGAAAGCAGTCAAGAGGCCTTAAAGTTCAATCTGACAAGAAATGTAAAATATATTTCTGTCTTCATTCACTGGGAAGTGAGCATCCTGCGGTGGAAGAGATGGCTAGACAGAGAGGCTTTCCCCCCCTTGTCTCTCTCTCTCTCTCTCTCTTTTTTTTTAAAAAGGGGTACTGAATGTAAAAAAATCAAGAATCAAATCATAAATGTTAGCTCTCCAAAGGAGGTTTGATTCTGTTGCCAATAAAGCCTCTGAATATTAACACCTGAGGATCAGGGAGGAAAAGGAGCTGAGGGAAAAAGATACAGACGCATTCTAAACATTGTTCTGATTGTGGCACTAATAATGTGGGAAAGAGGCATAAAGAGCGACGTTATTCCTACGAAAGAAAGTCCATTCACCGCAAGCCCCCTAAATCATCTCTTTTTCAAAGACACACAACAGGGATCACATGTTTGGTATTTTCAGTAGCTTTTGCAAGAGTTGAAATGGAAAGGCCTGACTGGAATTAGGGTGTGTGCATGTGTTAAGGAAAGAATTTGCTTGCCAGAAGAATCCAGAAATAGTGAAAGAGGCCGGGATTTTTTTTTTCACCCTCAAAGAAAGGAAATATTATCTCTACAATTATGCCACTGAGCGGGCTGACACGGCCAGCTGGGCCCAGGTTTGGTTGGGCGATTTCAGTGTTGTATGTTTGTCTTCTGTCCTGCATGGGGCCTGAATCAAAACCTCCAATTGGGCTCAGCTGCCCCTTTATAATTAAATTTTAATGACTCGGGCTGAATGTTTGGGGTTTGGCGCACATTTAGTAGTTTTAGCATTTAAATGGTCATGAATAGCCTCAGAAAGAAGGCAGCATTGCCTTAACCTGCTTGGGGGGGGATTTCCTTGGATGGTTTTGTTTGTCACATGATTATGAGCATCACGAAGGGCCGAGCCAGCCTTTAGGAAGAGACGGCTGGAGCACGACCACTTTCAAAGATCTTCAGAATAAAATCAAACATTCTTGACAGAGGCAAGCTCCGAATGAACTTTCAGATTTTGCAGCCCAGCACACCTCTCCAGCCTTCTAGTTTTCATCACCCACCCCTGGAAATGTTGTGAACCTTGTCCCTGTTGTCATTCTCTGACTTGGAGCTCCCAAGGGTGCCTTGTTGCAAGAAGAGATGCAAATCTTACACAGAACAGACCTTCTTCACACACTCCATGGAAAGGACAGTAGGGATAATTCAGATACGGGCATTCAAAAAACTGAATCACCTCTTGAACGTCTCCTTTCCAAACGCCTTGGTAGAAGAACAAACCTCCAGCAAAGCAAGGGCCGATATTCTTCAAAGAAGCATGCCCAAAACTTCAGATCAATTACTCTTTCTAGACAGGTGATCTTACCATGCATTTAAATGTTTCTGTTCTGAAAAGAACCTATTTGAATTAAACATGCAGCATGCATGATGTTGAACATGGATCCCACAGCACATAGTTTTTCTTATTCAAAAATATAGCCAGTTTCCAACCCACATTGGTACCACAGTACCCGAGAAGGGGATTTTAATCCTTCCCTTCCCACCAGCAAATCTGCTTAACTTTTCAGTGTGGGCCAGAACCCAAGTATTCAATTTGTCTCTTAATAAGAGACCTTGCTAAAATGGTGGCTCATGAACTGATTTTCAGTGCGGATGGAATAAACCTTCTCCTTCCTGCAGTCAGATGGAGTGGCCTACTGGAATAAGGAGTGGAAGAGTGCTTATTTCTGAGCAGACAACGCTCACATCCTAACTTGTAACCATAGCCTGCATCCCAATTTTCAGGAAACTAAGAATGCAGCAATTTGTTCTATTTTTGGGGTTCTAGGCTTTGTTCTTTTGTTTTGCCATCTGGATGGTATATGCCATAGGAGAACTTTGTGGTATGCACTGTTCTAATATTAATACAAGTTCCATGGCCCATAGTCTGGCCATCAAGATCCTATCCTCTTTGAAACAGCTTGTGAATCTTGGTGCTAGAGGACTATCCATGCCAAAGAAAATGCAAGCCACCAATGTTCTTCCATGGGATATGTAACACGGATAAACTTGGTTTACCCAATCTAGGCATCTTCGGTTCTACTGGGACAACAGCTCTCCAACATCCTTAACCTGGGATTTCTGAGAAGATTTGAATCAAAGCATACCGATGAGAAGCATGTTAAGGCATTCTTAGTTCAGTTCAGAAAAAATTTCCTAGAGGAAGAAGAGAGCCTTTGACTCACCTCTGTTTGGGGGAAACCATCACTTAATTGTGACTTTTGGAAAACTCAAAAGGCGGCTTTGGTCAAGATGGAAGACTGAAGAGTGGTCTTCAGGAACATTTTTATATACATTCTTCACAAACGTTGGTTATTTTCTTGCTTTTCTTTGAATTTTATCAAGTTCAAAGACTACTTAACTGGCAATTTCCTGGCCTCAATTCACTCAGGGCCAATAAACTTGTGCCTAAAAAAACCAGCCATTCAGCAATGAAGAAGCTCACAATTTACTGAAGCTGCTGATCTGTTTCCTCTCCTCTCTTGTGCAAGCTAAATCACCATAGGATTCTTGATTGTCTCCTCTACCTAAATTCAGAGTTTTTATTCTAACGTGGATTCACTAAGAGCAGAAGTCTTCTTCAGTATTAAGAGCAGAAATAAAGTATCTCACCTTATCCCTTTCAATGCTGTGACCCTTGCTCAATATATAAATGGTCCTTGCTTACTTTACATGTGGATGCATCTGTGCTGCTACTTATATCTAACAATTTATTTTAACAGGATTTGTCACATATAATGGTGGGCTTGTATAATTAAGAACTTGCCCTTCAGATTGCTTTTTTCTCCAACTATCTGGTTGCCTGAAGTTTAATCCTTCATTACCAGCTAAAACAAAATCACCAATTAGGCACATGAATACATCTGAATTAATCTCATTAAGGTGATGGCACCAAATAAATTGGAACTATTTTTTGTGCTTTTACTGTGTTCCTAAGGCTTTATCAGGCCCTATGGCCATATACAAAGACCTTACAGCTTAGTCATTTAGAGTCATTCGCTTGTGGACTAAATGTGGCATTACCATCGATGGCTGAAAATTGCTTTCAGCTTTTAAACTGCACTGACTAGTCTGTAGTTAATCTTAGATCATTCACTCGCAAAATTAAATGAGCCAGAACGATGGTCTCTCTTTCTTCTTCCCCCTCCTTTTTTGTGTGTGAGTGTGTGTGTAAAATAATACATCACAAAACACTTATTTGCCCTACCCAAAAGAGATTTCAAATTCATTTAAACTCTCATAAATCAGAGCTGGGAATTTTTAATTGTATTTCGTAGCACAGACATAAACTCTCTTTTCTGAGCACATCATTGCTAACCATTTGCATATGGGATACAGTATCTTGCCTAACAAATGATGCACACTTCTCTTCTCCTGTGATGTATGTGGGAACCACATGATACTTGTTATTGCAAATCAAAGCCAAACTGCTTGGACTCATTTACATAAATCATCCTGAAGACTTTTTTTTTTCAAATGTGCATGCCTTTCCTACTCTAGTCTTTTGGCGGGAGCGCTCATCAAAAAAGCATAAACTTAAGAATTAAAACTCATTTACAGTTTCATGGGTCATCTCAGGAAGGACATTTGAATAGATATTGAATAGCAGGTAGCGGTAACCTAGGTCGCGCTATTAAAAATATTCTTTAAAAATTAATTAGTCTTGTGACATTACAGTTAGTGGAAATCAACTAACTTATTTATTAATTTGTTTATTAACTTTCAACCCTCCTTCGCTACTTTGTAAGTGGCAAACATGCCTAATACTCTTTTCTCCTCCTATTTTCCTCACAACAACCCTGCGAGGTAGGTTGGACTGAGAGTCACCCAGCTTGTTTTTATGCCTAACTTGCTAAATGAAACTAAAGAGTAAGCAACCTGCTAAATGGCAGTGAGTAGGAAAGAATGTGTGGATTGATTCTAAGTTTACTCTCAATTATAAAAAACCCAAACCTTTAAGAGAATAAGCCTTCTGATTGGGCTTTAATCCACCATTGACAACAAAGGAATGTTCCTTAAAGAAAAGACCTCCCCAAAATCTACTTTCCATTGTTCTACAATTTTCAATCATTTGTCATTTTTATTTTTACTCTATTCCTGTTGGATTGGTCTTTCATCGGGCAACTTCAGTCATTCATGGAAAAACAGAAAACCATAGAAACAGAAGAGATGACTTCATCTCCAAATGTCACCAGGATATTCAGCACAGTGAAAACATGTTGTGGGCCGGTTCAGTGGTTCTGTGGAGGCCCACTGTGTATTGGGGTCACATCTTGAAAATGAGAAGCACGCTCCCTGGTTACATAAGCTACACAGTTGATGACAGATCGGGCATGTGTGTGAGTGTATGGTCTTGTTTTCAGGAAAGGGAGCATTAATCCAGTCAAAAATTACTTCATCTCTTAATCATAAGCGAAGCTGCAGAATGCTCAGAGTTGCATTCTTTTAAACAATGCTTAGAAATTAGCAGTCTCTTCTTCTTGAACCTCAATTTATTAGTAAAGCAGAATT
>JANHFO010009466.1:2339-17030 GCA_032468095.1 Pareas carinatus | reverse complement strand
AAGATTAGGTTGACAACTCTTAATGCTTTTTTGGCAATGCTGTTGCAGTGAGCTCTAGGGCTGAGATCTTTTGAGATCTTCTGTGTATATCAGCATATGTAAAACCACACACCCTGCCCAGTGTATAAGCCATTATGGATGGGGGATCCCTTTTCCCTATCAGTACATCCTAACCTGCCTACCTTTTGGAAAATAGCTCCAGCCCAAGCTAAATCCAGCTCCCTAAACTGAACAAAATTGTCCTATAGGATTTCCTACAATCTTTTAGGTTGATGAGTTTAAATACAAAGGATGAATATTATGCTCCTCAAGCAGAAACTAACAATTGTGTGGTGGACAGGAGGGGGGAAAACAATTTTAAAAACAATAGCACATACTTCAAAAAGGAAAACAAACAGCCAATTCCCTCGATGGACAACAGAAAATGTAACAGCTGTTGTGAAACCAAGGATTGTAGCTGTAATGAGAATCATGCTAAAAACCCATTGAAATCAATGGTCTGAATTAGTCTGGAATAAAATACATTCATTTCTATGGAACCTAATTGAAAGTCATTTGAGCTGGGTAGACCCCTGTACATGATCATGCAAATTATGTCAAATATAAATATTCCATTTTACATGTTGCAGTCTAATCATTTTTAAATAAAGCATCTGTTTATATTTTAATACATAACGTATTTCAATTAATTCATTAAACACACTATCAATGCAACAACTCACATTAATTAGAGAGCTACATATTGCAAAACATAAGAAATACCTCACACTGCATACAAATGACAGAAAGAATAGGCAACATTATTTTCTAATTGTTTATGCATAGGATTACTACTCTGCTTTTCATTAAAGTTATTGTAAAAGCAGCAGTCATTAAACTGTTTATGTTACACAATTAATATCACAGAATGCAACACAAAGAAATTAAAACAGTGAAACCAGTAAATCATCCATAAAGAAATAAATATTAGCATAGGTCATAAAAATCCCCTATGAGAAAAAAAATCACTGCAATTGTCAAAAGGCATGACACAGTCAGACAAGCTTTTAATCCACTTGGAAATTCTGACAAAAAAAACCCCAGGGTGAAGCCTTGTGTGAAGTCCTTAGAGGAAAGAGTAGAAGAGGAAAAAACACATTGTTTTTAAAGATGAACATAGAGAAGCACTCAGTACTTAAAAATCTGGTCAAGAATACCTTCCAAACCCACAATGAAGGATTAACCACTCAAGCACCTGAAAAGGCATATCATAAAATAGAGAATATTGACCTTGATGGTGGACTCCAGTCTGATGGTATGTGTAGGCAGTTAGTATCCTGAGATACAATTGAGGAACAAGCAACAAGTGGGGCAGGAAAGGGAGTGACATCTCTGTTACCCTCTTATTAGTGCAGAGAGGAGCATTGTTAACACATGAAATTGATCAGCATTGGTGAGAAGTGTTGGGCTAAGCAATCCTACATGTCCAGATAGGATTGGTTGTAGCAGCTGGTACCTGATTCAGAGATTAATTAAGAGGGCTGGAGGTTCTAGAAGATTCCTATAGGAAATGATCAGGTTGAGTCTGGGGGAGGACAGTCAAATGAGTCATCAGTCTCGAGTTCCTTCCTGCCCACAGGAGATCTAAGTTCAGCTCACCTTGAATTCCATTGACTCTTATCTATCCCCAATTTGCTTTGACTATTAGCAATTCAGATTCTTGTAAACAGCTTAAGCTTGCAATAAACCTATACATTTTTTGAACTGCCTGAACTCTTGATTGTCGGAGTTTGACAAGGTTGCCCTATTTATTGCCCCTGATACCAATCCTTTCTTTTCTCTCCTGGTAGGACCATACTGAGTAAGGACTTTCTCTCCTATTTCTTGAGGATCATTAGTATTTTCTGAACTGTATTTAAAATCCATGTATGTTTATATGAAGATGGGTGTAATTCTTTAGCAGGGGCAATTGGCTCAAAAAGGAGAGAGAAAAAAGAAGAAGAGAAAAATGAAGATAAAATGCAGAGCTGAGACTTGTTCAAAGTGGTAACCACAAGACTGCCCAATAATGCTTATTCTTTCTTTTCCTGCTGTAATAATATATGTGAACAGCCTTGGGAGACAGGAAGAAGAGCCAGACTAGAGCCAGGTTAGACAATGGTCAGGAAAAATGGGAATGTGGCAAACGTCTCCTAGTCTCTTGAACAATAGATGAGAGGGACACACTTTCAGACTTGCAAGATGTTATTAATATAATAGCAATAGGTCTTAGACTTATATACCAGTTCACAGTGCTTTACAGCCCTCTCTGAGTGGTTTACAGAGTCAGCATCTTGCCCCCAACCATCTGGGTCCTCATTTTAATGAGCTCAGAAGGATGGAAGACTGAGTCAACCTTGAGCCAGTCAGGATCGAACCGCTGACAGTGGGCAGAATTAACCTGCAATGCTGTATTCTAACCACTGTGCCACCACAGCTCATAACCTAACAATAAAGTTCGAACTATTACTCCTTGGTTTGCTTCTTGGTTGAGCTATCTTCCAAGACTGATATCTGCATAGAATAACTCAGACCACGTAACAAGAGGTATATAAGTAAAATCCTTGCATAAGGTTGCCCCTTTTCTTGCTTGTTCTTTGAGTGTAGTACAACAGCAAGTCTGTTTTCCCCAACAGTTCATCCCTGTGCATGGAATGGCTTGGAGCACTTTCTCAAAAACTCCATAGTTAGATGCCCAGGAATGAGTGATGTTGAAATTTTCTTGGTGCCTATTATTCCCCTGAGTTTGAGGAACTGATTCTTTGGGGAGGAATGTGTGATTGCAATTGCCTTGTAGGTGAAAATGTTAGTTCTCAAACAAAAAATAATCTCATAGCAGAGGTGATGGTTACAAAAATAAAGGACAGATAAGAAGTCAGACCTATGTTCCTTAGGACAGGAAAGATGATTATTAATTCTATAAATAGGATTTGTCCTTGTAACTCAGCAGTCAATGAAATTCTTTCATCATTCTATTCATTCAATACAGACAGCTCACCAAAGTCCTTTGACTCATCTGAGCTTGTCTAATTAGTTCCAATCTTGCCTCCAGTAGAGGTGTTGCCAGGTGTTTGGCATGGGGTGTGGGAAGAGCAAATAGACCTCTGTCCCTTTTAAAATGGAGAAATGAAGATTCACCATATGAATCTCCCAAGAGAGTGAAACAGCGTGTAATGTTTATAAATCTAACAGGATTATTAGCATCATTTTTCTGCAGAAACCTGATTGGTGTTAACACTGTATTTACTTTCATTGTAATTACAGTAAAATGAGTAATAGATCCATTTTGTCCATAACTACAGAGTGGTTCACTTGTTTTGCTTTCTCCTGGGAATCAAAGGGAATTTAATACACACACACACACACACACACACACACACACACACACACACACACACACACACTACCAGCAGCAGCAGCCAAAAAAACCCGTCCTGATTCTAGTTGGAGGCATCTACTTCATAGTTTTGCTGAAAATAGTAGGGAAGAATCCACTGGGGTCCCTTGGAATAGACCAGCTCTCAAATCTAGAAGGCTCCTGAATCAATGCAGAGGCTCTATTAAGCTAAAACAAAGGTCTACATTCTGACTTTGGTTGTTTTCTACCTCTCAAAAGTGGGCAATTACTCGAGGCTTTCTGGATGATAATGTCTGGAGACCACTGCGGGAAAATGGATTCAGAAGCTACATAAAGAAAATTTGTTTAGAACCTCTTTAAGAATTTCCATTGAGTAAGATAGAGTTGCCTATAAATATCTAGGAAAAGGGTGGTGATTGGAGATTCCTGTTCATTATCTGAAAAGAGAAATGTTAAGATAAAAAAGAAGAATCATTCAAATTGCATTCTTTATAGGGTAGATACCGTCTACAATTTTGGGAGATTTCATGCTTTTTCAGCAAATTTGAGAGCTATTTTTTTAAAAAATAAGATAATCCTGTATTCTCCAATGTCGTAGTCAATGAAATATATTGTTCACAGAAACTGCAATTATTTTTCTTCTTCAGCTTCCATTTTCCTGTTTAGCGTATTGCAGCATCTCAATCATGAGATTTTTTCCCCCTGCTTTATAATCAGATAGCTTATACAATCCAAATAGATTTTTTTTGCCATTTGGCCCAATGTCCATTTTCAAACACATATCACATTCTAAACCCAGAGCTAGTATTTCAGCTTGTTCTCAGTTTTCAGATAATAGCAAATTATACACAAAATCTACCAATTCCTTACTGAGACAACAATAAGAAGGGGACTTGATCATTCATAGTTCATTTAAGAGAGAAAGAAGAAGAATCCTGAATAATAATTTTGGTGCCCCTGTAAGAGACATAGGCAAATAGCTGTAATGTCTTTAATTTAAGAATGTGTTTTAGAAGACTAAACTGAAGTATAATTTAAGATTTTCCTTTTATGTTAAATAACCATTACACCAAATGCAGAGATGGCAATATGAGCCTCATCTCATGTTACAGGCATTTACAGCATATGAAGTGAAAATTACATCAGGTCAGTAGGATTATTATCACTGCTTTTATTGAAGACTGGATGCCAACCAGGAAGTAAAGAAAGATACTGCTAACGCAGATCAGATTACATAATGAAGCACATCAAAAGAAAAAAAAGCTATATCGAAGTCAATAGAAATATTGAAGCTAAACATCAGAATTTGTTGGCAAGAAACATTCTATCTGCTTAATACATTAATGTTACTTCTACAAAATAATGTATATACTTTTTTATTTTTAACAAGTAGAAAATCAGTCCGCACTTGTGAAAACTTCCAGATTCTGATTTTAATTTCACGAACTCACTATTTCATTTCACTCTAAACTGCAAACTGGGAATTAATGCAGGGTTTAACTATCTTCTTTATTCAGCTAATTAGAACAGTGACACTTCGTAGATATATTTTGATTAAATCAATGGGAACAGTCACCTGGCCTGGGTGGTTATTGTGATCTAACATATGCATTAATTTTTTGAATGCAGTCATTACGCAATATAACATAACTAGTCTACAAAGGGACTGACCACTTCTAACTGTATCTGTAGTAAAGTCAAAGGTCAGATTTTGAATGCTGTGTGTGGATGGATGCACCCATGTATGGAACATGTCTCCAGCTGAATTAATGAAAGGAAAAAAGAAATTGCAAGATCATTCTCACCAACACTGACAGGGCAAGCCACCACTATATCATTATAAAAAAGATGTGGTGTTTTATAAAATGATTTCTTCTAGTAAATCACAAAACAAACTTTCTGCAACCCTATGAAGAACAGAACTAATATCTCCAACAGTTCTCTTTAAGGGGTTCATCTACCCTTTGAGGTCTTGCCCTGTTGGCTATCCTTTTCAGGTTAAACATCTGGCTTCTCCTTTAGAGTCCCAAATGCTCAATTCTTTCACTTCCTACAAGTGTGAGAACCATTTGAACATCCGCACTAACCTTTGGCAAGAGTTTGAGGGGATGGTAAGGGATGGTATAGGTAAGGGAGCTTTGCTTTGGCATGAGAGATGCAAATATAAGCCATGGGTTTGCCTCCTACTATAATAGTAAACAAAATTGTTAATCCAAGGATTGAAGGATATTTCTCTAGGATAAAAAAAACTATGGAACTTCCCTTGATACTCAGTGGCTTAGCTCAGGTTTCCTACGGAAACAAAGCATTTTGCTACATATTATAGCTTCTAGTCTATTAAGATCTCAACTCACCAGACTTCCTGGAGCCAGCAGGATCAAAGCTCCCTCCAGTCTGCTTGGGTTGGGCTGTAATAGAAAAAGAGCAGCTTACACTGATTACACTGAGGCGCGCTTGAAGCCCCAAGTTAAAAAGACAGCAGCAGAGTTTTGCAGCTGCTGGTAGTTTAGTTGATTATTTTACAGCAGTTAATAAGGTTCAGTTGTTCAGAGCTCTTCAGCATTGTGCCTCGTTATTGTGACTACATGTTTCAGAGTCTTTTGATCCATGCATTAAGAAAGTCAACACCAAGCCTTCAGTGAATTATTTTCTTACTGGGCCCTCATGGTGTTTTGAAATTTAAAACTCTTAGAAGGAAAAACATCTAAACCAATGAGCAAATAGCTTTAAATGAAACACTAATCACATAGAGCAATCTATCCAATAAAAGAGGTTTCAAAACAATGCATTTAATTTTAATGTTTTGTACGATATATACAAGAGAGAAGGGGGGAGGGAGGGAGAAAAATTGTCTTATAGAAGGGAAAAATCTATTCATTTTAAAATTTACTTGAGCTCTTTAGCCTTAGACGTGTGCTGCTGGAAGACATGCTATTGTTTCTTCAGGCCTCCATAATGTTATTTCTGTTCTCCATCTTATTCCAAGAATCTATCTCTGATTAAGAATCTATCTATAATTAAGATCGTTGTCTTGTCCCTTCCCACAAAAGTATTGCCTTCTCCTGCTGCCTTATGCAACATCAAGGATTGCTAATAGAAAGAATACATTACATGGAGTAAGGAACTAGTGCCCCTCTTTACATTTTAATGAACTACAACTCCAAGAACTCCTAACCATCTGGGCACAAAATGCTGCAAGATTTGGAGAGAGAACAAGCCCCTGCCCCGATTTATACTATGAAATACATCCATAAGATCAAGGTTTCACCCACACATGCCTGCAAGTTGATCCAACTCTGTTTCAAAGCCAAAAGGGCCAGCACTGTCCAAAGACTTTGGGTAGAAAATAAGATTAAAACTAAATTCTATTTAAGTCAAGCTGGACTCCTAGACATCTCATGGACATGAAAACTTTTCTTGACAACCGCAGGAAACTGATTTACCTTTCAACAACTATTTTGGGTGGTCTCCTATCCAAGCACTTATCAGGTCCAACCCTGAATAGTTTTCCAAAGTGGTTAGATGCTGCCATCTAGCTGGGCAATAGTCACTATTTTGGATTAGTTTGGGTATGTTGATTTCAGTGTAAGTAAATAAACATTTCCTAGACATGCAAGACTGAATGTAGAAGTACATATATCCATGTATAAAATAATATAATTCATATTCATTTTAATTATACACATACACATGAACACACTCAACCAGCTTCACAATGTATTACAACATATAAATCCAGTACGGTGCCTGAATTACTATGGTCACAGTGTAAGTTAACATCCATGAGTAGACCTGCAAGACTTCACAGAATTTCCATTGTCATACAAGAGACTCTTCCATATTCTACAATGCTATTATCCTCTTCAAGTATGATGAGAGGAAACTACTTTTTTATGAACAGGCAATTCTCTATTTTTTGACTCGGGTCATCCAAATGGGCAAAGAACCTGACAATTTTGCTAGAAAATGATCTCTTTGCTTATGTGCATGTATGTTTGTGGACTTGCATGCTAGAACTTTAATAGAGATGCTTGCTTAAGGGCAGGTAACCTGATTTCAAGTTCGTAGTCCTGTGGATTTTCCTTTATTTCTAATCCTGTTGGTATCTTTTTTTCCCCATATAGATTTATTAATTTTTAAAGGAAAAAAATTACGGTAAAAACTAGCAAAAAGTTAAATCAAGAGAGACGGGAGAAGAGCAAATAGAAAAAGAAATGACGATGGTGCAATAAAATAAAAAAATAAGACAGAAGCAAAGATACACAAAAAAGAAATGACTTTCAATTTCTTTTACAGCAGATATAGATTAAATTTCATTTCAATCCTTGCTCAACAATTGCAATGTAACTTTCATTTTTAAATAATCTACATATATTCCTAGTCATCAAATCCATTTGTCATGTTTTCTTTTTTTTTATTCTCACGTGAAGTCCAAAAGGGACTGCCAATTGGTATTAAATTTGACCAGTCTTTTTTCTAATCAGAACCATCAGTTTCGCCATCCCAGTCAGCTTCATCAGCTTTAACAACCACACTTCCACTGTAGTTTCTGTTGAATCCTCCCAACATTGTCTATATAGAAGTCTTGCTGCCATATCATATACAAGAACAAAATACCTGCAATTTTTCCAAACTTTTGTCCATCAATCCTAACAAAAACATCTCTGCACTAAATTGTACACTGACCTTCTAAATGTTTTGATTTAATATATGTACAATATGAGTCGTGTTGATATCTTAAATGACCTGGTATATGTTTTTTTTTCAGACTAAAGCAAAAGGCATGTGTTGTGAGTGTGTGTGTATGTGTGTGTGTGTAACACAACCATGCAATTTTGAGCTTTCTTCCACATTAACTTACATTTAATATTCATTTCACATTTTTTTCCTATTAATTAAAAGTAAACCGTGTATTGTATGGTACATTATCCCTCTAACAGCCCCATGCGGTGATCATGAAGTGGAAGACTAATGGTGTAGACTTTAGCATTTAGTTTTAACCAGAATAATTTACATATCTGTAGGAAGAGTCCAAGGCATATGTAAATAAGCAAAAGTCTGATAGCAAGACCCTTGCCTGCTTGGCTACGGACAGGAGTGCCATGGACTGTGTATTTATTCCATCAGTCAGCTAATTTAATGAGACTTTACCCAGCATCTTTTTTTGCAAGAAAAAAATCCACAAAGGGTATTATTAAGGAGAGACATGTGGCAGTAAGAAGAATGTGTTTGTTTGCTTTTTCTATTATATTAGCCCAAAAAGCAAAGGTAATCTCATCATTAAAAGTCACCTTTCTAATGGATCAAAGAAGATCTATCAATTTATGCTCAGGCTTCAGAATTTGGAACTGATTAAAATTTACTAAAGGACCATACGTATGGGGTGATTTAAAAACCTTAGCCAAAAGCTATATGAAAACAGAGGTAGAAAACAGGGGAACGGAACAACCATCTCCTTATCTCTGAATGCTTTTGGCTACAACTTTAAAAAAGCATAATCTGCAGAAATAAAATGAAAATGCATGAATGAAGCCAACACATTATACTTTGAATTCTAATGCAGCTTCCTATGTCACAACAACCATAATTATTCAAGACTGATTGACTGTGTCGTTTTGTTTAAAGTAGCCAGAAAAACATGGATGTAGAACTGGAAAATCAGAAAGGAATATCCATCCAAAGTTTTCCAGTTTCTTCATATGAAAAGAAACTCACAAACCCTCTTCCTTTTGCTGCTTCTCTAAAAGTGTTGTTTATAATGTTATATTGTTTGGTTGATTAAAAATTCTTATGCCTTTCTCTGTCTTGCCTTGTCATCAGACATTCAATGGAAAGTTCTACAAAAGGAGGAACAGCTAAGGGAAAAAAGGAAGGGTGCAACCCAGAACAATCAATCAATTATGATTGAATTCAGTGTTACTGTCATCTTGTTCCCCATTAAAATTATAGTTTGGAATAGCTCTCTGCTGCAGTGAGGGTGTTCAGAGGATGGAGGTGGCTTTGGGATTGTGAGGGTTACCCCATACCTATAGTTTTAGAAAAGATATCTGCCTCAATCTTTTAGCACCTAGCTGGAGAAAAGTATTTTCAAAAAATAATGTTAATACTATTGTTGACTTTATAGTCAAAAAGATGTTTAGACTGGAATTGGCATTTTTGTCCATCTACTGAGTGCTTCCCAAGGATCTGAGATAGCAATAGCAATAGCACTTAGACTTATATACCGCTTCATAGTGCTTTACAGCACACTCTAAGCAGTTTACAGAGTAAGCATATTGCCCCCAACAATCTGGATCCTCATTTTACTGAACTCAGAAGGATGAAAGACTGAGTCAACCTTGAGCCAATGAGAATCGAATTGCTGGCAGTTGGCAGAATTAGCCTACAATACTGCATTCTAACCACTGAGCCACCATGACTAGGGATAGACAGATCTAGGATGCAAGCTGTTCCAAGTAAAGCTGTCTTTTACAATTGACTGGTGGTAATTTTGTCAATACCAGTGATGTTTAACTATTGCTACAGATATTGTAGGATTGTACTCAAGGTGCCTCTTAGTGCTGGTATTTTTAATGGGCTTGAAAAAAAGAGTATCTCATAATCATTGACATATTAATACTGTGTTTTAAATTTGTTGAAAGATTGATTGATGACCATCAGGTCATTTTCAGCTCTTAAGCACATAAATACATCTTCCTCAGGATGGGGCATCCCAACCTCGCCCTTCAGGTCACGCAACAATACACCCATAGTTGCTGTAATCAAGTGAGCAATCCTTCTTGCTGCTCTTTTTCTCTTTCCTTCCATGTTTCCCAGTATTGTAGATTCAAGAGAGTTTTTTGCAGAATGTGAACCAAATATGATAGTCTGAGCCTAGTCATTTGTGCCTCAAGTGAGAACTCTGGGTTGATCTGTTTGATGATTCATTTGTTTTGCTGTCTATCCATGGTATTCTTGAGAGTCTTCTCCAATACCATAGTTCCAAAATATTAACCTTCTTTCTATCCTGATTCTTCAAAGCCCAGCTATTGCTTCCATAGAATGTCATAGAGAAGATCATTACCTGCACAATTCTGATCTTTAGTAGAAAGAAGATCGCAAGTGAATATCTTCTCCAAGACCTTCACTGGTACCTTATTGAGTCCTAGTCTGTGATGTTCTTCTTGACTGATGCTCCTTTTACTGTTGATAACTGATCTTAAAAGGAATGAGCTGGCCACCACTTCAATAACTTCATTGTCAGTTCTGGTTTTCTCATGTTCAGTTTTCTTTATATTTAATATAAGTCCCATTTTTTCCTTGGGCTCCTTGACTTTCATTACTAAAGTTTCCCAATCCTTTGCCTTTTCAGTGATGAAAATAGTATTGTCAGAATAGTGCAGGTTATTGATGTTTCTTCTTCCACTTTTAAACCATGCTCATCTTATTCCAGTCTTCTCCTCAATACACACACACACACACACACACACACACATTCAGCACATAGATTGAATAAATAAGAGTATAGAGCCTTGTCTTACTCCTTTTGCCAACATGAAGTCAGTGTTTTTACATATTCTGTCTGGACATTAGCTTCCTGACCTGTGGTAGGCTTCATATGATGACAAGGAAATGTTCTGGGATTCCCATTTTCCTACATGTTGACATGATCAACATCATTGAAGGTATTTCTATAATTAATGAAGCATCTATTGACTTATTTTGAGTATTCTTTGGCTTTTTCAATTATCCTGCATGTCTTATCAATAATGCCTCTTGATCCTCAGCCTTTTCTATAACACCTGGCATCTCCCTTTCCATATAAGGGACTAATTTACTTAGCCTGATTCTAAGCATTATTTTACTAGCATGTTTTCCACCTTAGTTTTTCTAGTTTTGGCATTCCAGGCAACCACAAGCAGCGTTCTTCCTTACATGTTCTGAACTTGACCATAAAACTAATCCTCCTTCTCCTCTTCTCCATCAGGGCTTGAAGCATTAACTTGGATAACTACCATATTGAGGAGGTGTCCATGAAGTCTCATTGATGTTATTCAACAATTGCATTGTACCCAAACACTCTATGGTCTTTGCTATAACTTTCTGGACTATGGAAGCAATGCTGTTCCTTCTTTGTTTTTTACATTTTGAGAGGTAGAGTAATCAGTAAGTTCACTTGACTGAAAATGTCCAATTCAGCCCATTTCACTGAACTCGGAGATGTCAATTCACTTCATCTTTCACAGTGTTGGATTGACTTTTTGGAATTGAAAAAAAAATCTGCAAGTCATTCTGCAAGGACGCTGCTCTGTAAATGATGGCTTGATTTGGAAAGCCTTGCTTCCAAATTCACTGTATTTTTCCTTTAAATACAGACATTACTTAGAAGCACCAATCTGTTCTTTTCACTTTCTCCCACATTCAACCTTTTCTACTTTCTTCCTATCTTACCCGAGCCAAACAGAGCAGTATTCTCAGTCATCCCAACTCTCCACAGAGCAGAGAGGATGCTCACAAAAGACTCTGCCTGAAATTCAAAATACACATTGTAGAAAGGAACATTATAGAAACAGTCTCCACATGCATGGAAGAAGATGCAGTCTGTTTTTAAAATTGGGAATTTGTGTAGGAAAAGCATGGCATCTCACCTGACCACTTAACAACCCACTTCTTTCCACAGCTATATGCCAGAAAACTAATTTGTTGATCTCTCCTAGGATTAAAATCCTAGATGTAAATTGGGGCAAAGAGTTTGCATATTCTTTCTTGTGTCATATACAATGCATATGAAGCAGGGTGTACACAGGTGATAATTATAGATTGTGCCCACTTTCTTCTGAAACTTCAGCTTCAGAATATGGATGGATTATAAGATTTGGGTAGATAAATATTCAGAAGGATGTTCTGTACCACATTACTAATTCTTACCTTCCAAACCGCCTATTAATTCATCCTTCCAACTTACTATCTACAGATAGAACTCCATCTGTTCCATTCTATCTTTGTGCATTAAAATCATTCTATATATATTCAGGAGTGATTTAGCTCCAAATTCCAGATGCTGAGATTAACAATAAGCAAGGGCATGCAACCTTGGTTTGTTAGTCCCAGGAGGCATCAACTGACCACAGCTGGCAGGAGAATGTTGAAATAGGCAATAATGTGTGACTCCACAGAAAACAGAGTACTGGAATCCCAAATGCCAAGTCAACCTTCCCACCCCTCACCACAGTATTTATGTAGGCAAAGATCCCAAACATCAGTTCCTACCTTCAATTCATTTCCCTGCCAGGTTTTTCTCCAGATTCTTCTTGCTTCTTCCCATGTCTAATCATGTCTAATGTTTTTCCTGAAAAAGATACATAATATTACCATTTCACTTTCACTCAGTATTTGCTCACAGTCATGAAATTTAACAGTTTCTATCAGCTATCCAGCTCGTAAGAGCTTTCCCACCCATCAGCCTTCATCTGCTTCTCTTCCAGATGTAAGCTGGCTGGAAATCGTCACCTTAGAAAATCTTTTTCCAGATGCCAACTCTTTCCACCACTTTGCCAAGATTCTGCCTACACTACAGTCAACCCGGCCCCAGTTGATGGAGTCTCCTGCTGCTGCTGCTCCTTCCCCTTCCCACCCATACTAGGAACACAAGTGGCAGCCGCTTTCCCTTCTGTGGGCATAGCTTTTCACAATTGGTGAAAAAAATACAACAGCTTTATAGTTCTTCCTGTCACTTGGGCTAGAAGGAGTAGTTTGGCAGAATTCTTTGTGAATGTCAAACAAACAGTACTGAATATACTAGAAAGAAGGTACAGCCATTCATGGTAGGCAGCCCATATCAAAAGGCATTAAGGCAAAGAATAGAAATCAGGCAGGGAAGTGGACCTACATCAATCTATTGGAACAGACGCATTTGTGTAAGAAAGATGGGATGGAGTACAGCAAGCAAACTGGACCACCTTGCTTGTACCAGCAAAGGGGGAAAGCACACTTTTGATATAGAACAAGAGAACTTAAATGGAGGTCACCTTCCCATCAGGCTAGAAGTAGACTGAAGATAACACCATCTATTTCTGCCCTCCCCAAATGCTTGGCGGTTATCTTGTTACAAGGCAAGCAGAAAGAGGAGGAGAAGCTCTAAATCTGTACATTAAAGTAATATCTGTTCAACTAACACCTCATCCCATTTTAAAGACCCTGAAGCTTAAAACTGATAATCAATGCTACTACAAGATAATACTCAACAATTCTTATATTTTTTGCACTTTATACCGGAAAGCACTCCTTTTCAATTTTGTGCTACAAAGCACAAACCCAGTCTTGGAGACTCAGATTTGGTCTCCTGGGTAAAAAAAGAAAACAGAAAACCAACTAAATTCTATAGGAAAATCATTAGATGTTTCCTTGGCTCATACTGATGTTATAACATACTATAACAGCTACCAATAAGTAGAACAGACTCAGGCATTCCTGTTTAATTTATGGTTTGAAAACTAGCATGAGAACAGCAACAAATAAAAATCACATTGGCAAATGAATTCAATCTCACCTACCAATTAATACATAAGTAGGATATTGGGTCTATTGCTTTGCTTCCTATTTGATGGTGTGTTATTTTAAAATTTAGCTTTTTAGGGGCTTATGAAATTTATTCTTTTACATTTCTGTGATTTTATCTGTGTGACATAAAAGTGCTGGAATTAAATAAATATTAAATGAGTCCCTTCGGGGAGAAGGGCGGTATAAAAATTTAATAAATATATATATAAATATATGTCAATATGAAAAAAAAGTTGAGAAGACAGCGAAAAAAGGAAAATGAAGTTGAGTGTTATTCCTTCTTCTGGTCTGATGGGGCAGCGGTGGTCCAAAAATTCTCAACAATCTAAAATATCCCATGATAGATTCTGTATCATCAGTGTTTTTTTCCCTTCTAGGATGCCTGGAATGACCCTGTCATAAAAAATACAGCCATCTTTTTAATCATTTCCTCTTATGTTGAAAGGTCTGACCAGTTGTTAATATGATTTAAAGATCTTGAAGAAAACAGGACCATAGTTAAACATTGACACTTCTTAACACTTATATAGTAGATTGTGAGGTTTTTTTCCCCTTACATTGTATATCTGTTTAATTTATGACAATGATTCCTAAACATAGAATATATGTCCTCTTTCAGGAATATTATTGTTGTCTTTGCCACCCCATTCACCCCAAATGGAAATGATATCAAGCATGCATGAGACGATATCTCCCCGAAGATATTCATAGGATTTCTGACCTCCGTGTTTTCCGCCGTGCTCTTAAGACACATCTTTTTGTTCAGGCAGGTCTTG